>OY720453.1:49680190-49775190 GCA_963082715.1 Harpalus rubripes | reverse complement strand
TCGATTCCAGAACCGGGTAGTTTCGGTTCCAGAACCGAGATCCGGGTAGTTTCGGACTCGGAACCGAGAACCGGGTAATTACCCATTCAAATAACCGGGTACCCGAGTAATTTTGGAACCGGAACCGAACCGAACCGGAACCGGTTCCCATTACTTGTTAGAGTAGCTGCCGCTGAGTGTAATTTAAGTGTAGGCACGATCTATAGGATTTTAAAGAAACATAAATACAGACCATTCAAAATGATTAAAATTCACCATTTACATCCTGGTGATCGTGAGCGAAGATTAGAATTTTGTAATTTATTGATAAATGAGAATCCAGATATCTTAAAATCAATTATTTGGACTGACGAAGTCAATTTTTCTAATAATGGTATGTCAAATAGAAAAAACACATCACTACTGGAGCCGAGAAAATCCTGTTGCTGTACAAGAGAGAAGTTTCCAGCAAAAATTTAATATAAATGTTTGGTGTGTCATTTTCAGTGATAATATTTACGTACACATGTACGAATGGACAACAGATACCTGAATTTAATTCAAAATATGCTGGGTATTATTTTGGAAGACATACCAGTAGCTGAGTTGGGAAACATTTATTTCCAGAAAGATGGTGCATCAGCTCACAATTCGCGTCAAGTCAAGGGATTACCTAAACGAACGGTTTCCAAATCAGTGGATTGGTACTTATGGTCCTATTCCGTGGCCCGCAAGATCACCAGATCTTAATCCCCTGGACTTTTTTTTGGGGTTAAGTTAAAGATAAAGTCTACAAAACTATCTATCCAGATATTCAGCATTTAAAAAATGCAATCGAAAATATTATTTCCTACATAGACGGCCAAAATTTAAGAAAAGTAAGAAGTAATATGATCAGAAGGCTGGAATTATGTATAAATCAGCATGGCAATAATTTTGAACAATTTTTATAATATTTTTTAAAGCATCTAAATCGCCCAAACAATGATGAAAACAAAATATTGAATTGTTTTTGTCATGGCACTCTGATTACATGTGGAAATAAATATGAAAATAATCAAAAAATTTTTGTATTTTTTAGTTATGTAAGGGTTCAATAGTCATAATATAGAAATTGTTTGCAAATTTAACCGTCTTCGTATTTCTTACGGTTCTCGAGATAGCAATAGTGAAACACTTAAATTGGACACGCTGTATATATATATATATATATATATATATATATATATATATATATATATATATATATATATATATATATATATATATATTACTCATATAACAATTGAAATAAAAAAAATTTATAATTTTATAAAATACTCGGTAATGGATAAACAATGAAATCAATGTTTACATACATCATGAATCAGAAAATTTACTAACCACAGCATATCGCAGGAAATGGAGAAATTTTGTTCGGTTACTAATATATTTTTGTCATCTCTCACATATAAACAGAATCACCTGTATAAATTTTGCAGCCTTTATTTTTGCAAATAACTTCCAAACGTGAAATAATACTGAATTTTGGTTTGCATCTCTTTGGGTCACTTTTTCATACTCTTTTCGGTGAATATGCTGAGTTTTTTTTTATATTAGATTTTGAGTTATGATGTTAAAGTTTTATGCCCGGTTGCAGAAACGTTCATTAGTTTCCTTGTTCTTATGACATTTAAATCATTGCTGTCAAAAAATTGAGTTGAATTTGTTCGTTTTGATGAACCGTTAATCGAAAAATGCGTTGACGAACGTTTCTGCAACCGGGCATTAGTGTTATATGGACACGATATTGGGAAGTTACTTCAATAAAGAGGAATATTTTTAGCTTTTGAGCTATGTATACATTATCTACCTTATTGCTTTAAACTACAAAATATAAAATTTACAAACAATGGTTATACCAAAGAATTAAATGAAAAATACAATTAAAGATAATACCTAATTTGGGTATTTTCATTTTTGATTTCCTAATTTAGTACTCAACTTTAAATAATGCTTTGTGTACTTCAATTACTTTTAATATGTATATGTTGACGTCATTGTAGGTGATATATTTAAAACGAAATTTAAAAAAAAAGATTAATTTCTAAGTACCTATATTAAAAATATTACTAATAGCGTATGATAACGGTAACACCTGACTGCTTATTTCATTACAACAACCATTATATTTAACCTTATACGTTTAAACGTTATATTTTTGGTCTTTGAAACAAATGAACATAGATAAATTACACATCGTTGGAAAGCTTAAACAATCTTGTCAATTGCATAATTTATATATGTGGCATCCATATAAAAATTAAAACTGTGTCATCGCAATTTGAATATTTATAGTGATTTGAGCGTGGTCATTAAAAAGAACATGAAAAATTGTCCTAAAGAGCTGTTAATTAAAATCCAGTATTATTTTTAAAAAAATCGCAAATATAAAACAACTGAACAACTTACAATTCCTAAAATAACCAAACAGCATTAAAATAGCCTCCTGACAGAATAACGTACGCAATACTTTTTCTATCCCAAAGTACTAAAATATCGTAAGTTAAATGTGAAATTAAATATTATAGAAATGACTAAATTTTCAGAGAATAGTTGTCTAAAATTTCCAGAAAACATTAGAAATTAATTAAGTTAATCAGTATAAACCAGATATGATTAATTGATTTAAAACAATCTCGATTGAAGAATGTTATATAACTGAATATCTCATGAATTTTTCTTTTCCATTTAAATTTTTTCGATACCCATAATTCTGTGGTTATACAGAGTTAACACATATTATCAGTATCTGCTGGTACCAAATCCCAAAATTTAAAGAAGGAATTTTAAAAATCCGACTTATCAAAAATATTCCACGAAGTGTCATAATTGTTCTGCCATAGAACCAAAGAATAGGGTATGTGATTAATTTTTGAGTTAGAAATAATGTCCCCGTATTTTTTAAAAAAATTGTTAAATATTAATAGAATTTGAAAAAAACAGGATTAAAACTTATGTGACGTCACCTGTTCAGAATATTATAAACAATGATAGCAGAAGAGATGGATACAGACCTATCACTCGTTCTCCTTGGTTTTATTAGTTTCCATATATGAAGTCATAGAAGTTTTAATGCTGTTTTTCTTTAATTTTATTAATACAACAAATTTAAAATAATGTAGCTGTGTTATTTTTAACTCTATATTAATAACATATATTAATATTTTCTCTAAATTTGATTATGGTCACTGGGGTACTTCATATTTAGCATTCAGCTAATGAAATATTTATTAGTTTGCATTTTCTATCTAATGTTTTTTCACCTTTTTCTTTATATTCTGACAAATAAAAAATTGTGAATAATGTAAACAATCGTTTGTTAATTTAACAAAGGTTTGAAGTGTACACAAGAAATCCGTTAACGTATGTAAACAAAGTTTAGTAATGCTTGTATTACAATTAAAACATTCTTCGTTTTCCGAAATTCTGAAATTATATTTCAGTGATTCATCATTCCTGCGCTAGAGTCATGTCACAGATTTCATCGCCGATTCCCAGTAAGTGATATGGATGTTTAAATAGATAAGATTAAATGTTTCCGTTGTATGTTTAAATAGGTGTAACTCAGAATCGACGATCAAACGTGCCTGAAACTTAGTGCGGTATTCCTGTTTTGTGGGGACAGATAAAATAAGGTAAGGAAAGCGAAATTTATTCGTTGATATATATATATATATATATATATATATATATATATATATATATATATATATATATATATGTTGAAAATTTATTAGAAAAAATAGAAGAGATTGTGTGAATATGATTATGAATGTGAACAAAAAAATCTGAGATTTGAATGAATGGCAAAGGATGATTGTTGTATAAATGCATGGTTACAAATTTTTGCACCAATCCACATTGTGGGAAATGGCGTGAGTATACATACACATATTTATTAAAGATAATGTAGAAAATATTGACATATATGATAAAAGATAATAGCTAGAATGTAAAATTCCCGGGTAATTTAATATTAAATATAACTGAAAAATATTTTATATGCTGCTGTGTCATAATGACAACGTTATAACTCTAATATATTTCATTATAGGCCAAGGACCATAATAAAATCATTACAATATTCATTACCGTAATGAGCTATAGTAACGAGGTACTTGTTTACAAATAAATCGAAAACAACATACCTGATTTTTCAGATTAATTTTTTTGTTCAAAACAAATACTTTATTTAAATTTTTCTATTATTTACGCCTGAAAATAAAATTTTGTATGTAATACGGTTCGTATCTAATCATATGGCACACGTCGTGTTATCAACCTCGGCTTCGCCGCGCTTTATAATCTTCACGATTAATATACGTAAATAACTATCAAAATATCTTGCCAAAGAAATTAGAATATAGAAATTACCATCCAGAAATTTACAATGCGAGCCTGCATTTTTTGTATATAATTACAAAAAAAAATATGTAGGTACCTACTTATATAGGTACCTATATTAGGGTGTCCCAGGGCGAGTTTACGCTATCGTTACTTTAAAAACTATTTTATATTATTTTACAAAATTTAGTATCTAGGGGTTATCCGACATGCCCGTTGCAGTTAAAATATTTTCAAAACAGTAGCACTTCTGGTTTAACCGAAACTAAACCTAACTGGTTACTAAGAACAAAAAAGTTCATATTATAACCGTGTCTGAGTTAGCCGAGGCAAGCTAAGAGGCGAATCCATTTAATTTTATATACTACTTATACTTAGTTAGTTATTTAGTTGATCTAGGGATCGGTAGACTGCCCGACGCATTACGGCCTCTAGGACCTATTGTGCATTCCCAAGTTTACAAGGGGGTAGTATTTTGTCTTATAAAGTCCAAACAGTACCCCCCCCCATGCCAATGTGTGTACTTCTTCAGGATTAATAGACGGAGTCCCAAAGGTTTGGTATATCCTGTTTATTGAAGCCAGACAGTCGCATAGAAGATGTAACGGAGTTTAGTTTCATGATGATGACCTGTGTAGTTGCTTTAATACTTTCTCTACTTAAATTAAGTAGAGATGTTGAATGTTTTCTTATAGGTCTCTATATGAAAGTCTTAGAGTGTGTCAATCCAGGAATGTCCCTCCAATGTTTTTCATGCTCGCCTGTTATCCATTTCTCAATGTGCCCTTTAACTGCTTCATATGCAATGTAGCAGTAGGATTCTGGCTCAATATGTTTGGTTTTTGCTCCCTGTGTGGCTAGTTCATCAATATGTTCATTTCCCTCTATATCCTTGTGCCCTGGAACCCACAACAAAGCAACTTTGTTGTGTTTTGCCAGTTCCTCAAGAATGTGAGTGCATTCTAGAACTAGTTTCGATTTTATTAATGCGATCTCAACGCCTTCAATGCTGCTTGATTGTTTGTATGTAGATTTGCCTATTTTTATAGGCTCTCTGCCTAATCTCTTGACAACTTATATAGCATAGCTAGTAGTTTTGCCTGGAATACTGTCGTATATCGGCCCAGTGGAAAACTAGGGCCTGTCTCTGTTCCTTTGTCCAGAGTTCCTGCGCCTGTTCCTAGTTTAGTTTTTGAGCCATCTGTGAACCATTAAGATGTATGTTTTTGTTGTCCCAGTCGTTTATATATGATATTTTAACTTCAAAGTTTTTATTGATTTGGTAATAATGTGTCCTTCTATCTGATTCCATTTTCAGGATTTCATTTCCGGTCCCTTTGTGTGGGTCGAACCAGGGTAGGTTTCTAATTAGTTCGTTGAATCTATAGTGATAAAGTTTTTCCTACTCATACTTAGTATTATATCATAGGAAATACAATGCTAAAATTTCATATGGTTGTAGTTTAATTTTAAAACACAAGTGTAAATACATAAAATGTTCGGATTTAAAAACTGTATCAAATTTATTTATATATCAGGTACTTGTTATGACATAAACGTAAAATATAATATTTGTTTGTAAGCTTTTTACGGAGTGCAATAAAATACAAAACATACAAGTCAAATAGTAGTAATGTTACACTTTCACAGATAAAAGTTTATTAATTGATTTTTAATTATATTTAATATTATTGCACTAAGCTGCTATGCTAAATTTATCCATGACTACTATTAATAACTCAATGACATTAATAATTAAAACTTTGTGACATAATGTCATCTGCCAAACATAAGCAATACAACTGTTTAACAATTTGTGCTATTGCTCGTGGGACTCTGAAAATAGCTAAAAATTATAACTTTTATTTTGCCTCTCCTTCGCGAATGAAACTCTTGTAAACAATATTCCGGACTTATTATAGATGCAGTTTTTTAATCTGAACATTATTTTGTATTTACACTTTTCTTCTAAAATTATTCTTAAATTTTTGCATCCGAGTCTATAAGCAAAATTAACTCATGCTTTGTAATCGCAGAAATAAGGTATGAAAATTTCGGAAATCACTCAAAAAACAGTGATATCCATGGAATTGAAATAGACAAATTAACAAATGTTTGACGTTTTACTTGTCAAGTTAGGTTAATATATTTTTATTGGATATTATTTGTAATGGCTGCAATACTTCTTGACTGGAAAGGTGATTGGAAAGAAGAAAATACTAGATATCAGTCAAAATCAATTAATTTTCTGTCTCTACCGGTTTCGATACCTCATGTGTCTTCTTCAGGACCTACAAAAATTATTACAGTTTTTGAAAAGTTGAAGGACAAACATATATAAAATTTACCTGAAAATGTAGTGTTTAAGTAAAATTAATAAATACATATAAAGTTTAATAAATAACATAATTATATACAATGGTTGGCAAAAATTTAAAAAAATAAATAAATAAATAAAGACATTAAAAATCTCTTGTGTCGTCAGATGAAATTAGATTAAAAAAAATTTTAATCACTTCAAATTAACAATGGCACTCTTTAACTAAATTTAAGTTATAACTTGTTCCGAAGGTCGTTTATCAAATTGCCGCTAGATAAGTCATATTTCTTTTTATTGTTTTTAATTTGAATGTTAAGTACTATTAATTTTGTTTATTATTTTTAATTTATGTTTGGTTTTTATTGTATTTTAAAATATTTGTGTATATTTTACTTATATTTGTGATGTAATTTTTTAAATTTATGTTGTTGCTGTCATTATTTATGTGTAACATTTCTAGAGAAAGACGTTTGTGTAAATTTTGTTCTGTATCAATAACCTTAACAGCATCAAAATTAAAATTATGTTCAAGTGATATTGCGTGTCTTACAAGAGCACATTTTCCGTTGTTGTTGTTCTTATTGTTGCAATTTCGTTTATGTTCTGCTATTCTGGTTCGTAAATACCGCTTTGTTTGCCCTGTATCTGCAACAGGACAATCATTGCCCGGAATTTTGTACACTACATATGACCTGTAATCTATATCGATGTCAGCTTTAAGTATGCTAAAAAGATTTCCTATTGTTTTTGTTTGTTTAAAGCAAATATTTATATTTAAATTGTTCATGAATAGTTTTTTAAGTTTTATAGCTACACCATATATGTATGTCAAGGGATAATAAATTTTCCTTTCATTTAATTCTGCATCGTTGTTATTATTTTGTTGATTTATGTTGTTTTTTTTTTTTTGGGATTATTTTTACTTTTTACTTTTACTATTCCTCTATGATAATTATTTATATGTAAAAGGTTTTTCACATTATTTACATTAATAACCTCAAAAGAGTACCAGAGCGACGTAGTAAATAATGTGAAAAACCTATTACATATAAATAATTATCCTAGAGGAATAGTCAACAGCCTTATTAATGAAGTAAAAAATAAAAATAATGCCCAAAAAAAAACAACATAAATCAACAAAATAATAACAACAATGCAGAATTAAATTAAAGGAAAATTTATTATCCCTTGACATACATAGATGGCATAGCTATAAAACTTAAAAAACTATTCATGAACAATTTAAATATACATATTTGCTTTAAACAAACAAAAACAATAAGAAATCTTTTTAGCAAACTTAAAGCTGACATCGATATAGATTACAGGTCACATGTAGTGTACAAAATTCCCTGCAATGACTGTCCTGCTGCGTATACAAGGCAAACGAAGCGGTATTTACGAAACAGAAAAGCAGAACATCAACGAAATTGCAACAATAAGAACAACAACAACGGAAAATGTGCTCTAGTAGGACACGCAATATCACTTGAACATAATTGTAATTTTGATGCTGTTAAGGTTATTGATACAGAACACAATTTACACAAACGTCTTTCTCTAGAAATGTTACACATAAATGACAGCAACAACATAAATTTAAAAACTGACATCACAAATATAAAATATACACAAATATTTTAAAATACAATAAAAACCAAACATAAATTAAAAATAATAAACAAAATTAATATTACTTAACATTCAAATTAAAAACAATAAGAAGAAATATGACTTATCTAGCGGCAATTTGATAAACGACCTTCGGAACAAGCTATAACATAAATTTAGTTAAAAGGTGCCATTGTTAATTTGAAGTGATTAAATTTTTTTTAATCTAAGTTCATCTGACGACACAATTTTTTTTAATGTCTTTATTTATTTATTTATCTATTTAAATTTTTGACGACCACTGTATGTAAATTATGTTATTTATTAAACTTTATATGTATTTATTAATTTTACTTAAACACTACATTTTCATGTAAGTTTTATATATGCCTGTCCTTCAACTTTTCAAAAACTGTAATAATTGTTGTAGCTCCTGAAGAAGACACATGAGGTGTCGAAACCAGTAGAGGCAGAAAATAAATTGATTTTAACTGATATACAGCATTTTCTTCTTTCCAATTATTTGTAATACCTGTTCATGTGAACAATAGTGATAGAAGCTATATGCGCAATGGGGATCTGCGCATAGTAAAAACCAATGGTGGGAGTCATGGATACGCGCTGTCATGATATCTATGGCGTTCGTTTCTCAAAAATTTAGACGTAAAATGTGAGAAAAGTCTCAGACAACTTAAAACAAACTTCTTGAAAGAAGTTACAAAGCTTTTAATTCCAGGGCTATCGCCATTCTTGGGATGATTTTCGAAATTTTCATACCTAATTTCTGCCGGTATAGAGCTTGCTAAATTAATTTAGCTTATTGATTCGTTTGCAGAATTTTAAACTCGTAAATACAAACGATGTGTTATTATTCATACGTTTTACAGGTGTCAATAAAGTAATTCATCATCAGTCCTGTAAAGTGTTACTTCCTTATTAAGTATTAATTTAAAAAATGTTAATTTTCTTTCCAATTATAGAAATAAAGTAATTCATCATCAGTCCTGTAAAGTGTTACTTCCTTATTAAGTATTAATTTAAAAAATGTTAATTTTCTTTCCAATTATAGAAATAGTTATTTATGGAACAAGTGTCAGCCGTATGCGGATATTGTGACATAATTCCTACAACCGAAATGTTAGTGATGTTTATTATAATACTAAATGTATATGCATCCAACATCTTCAAATACTGTTAGTGCTCTTTCTCATAATACTATACAATATGTAACTTAAACACTTGGAAGAATCTCAGACAGAAGTGGATTAGTCTCCTATTGTACAAATTTTACATTTAATATTAATATTAAAAATAAGGTCAGGTTAGAATACATGTAAAAAAATGTTAATGTTCTTTACAATGTATATTAATACTTCCTAATAAATTTTCTTACTTTCATTATTATTAACTTGAGAGGTAAATTAACCGAATTTTAATGTTGTCTAGCAACGCATATTTACTTTTCAAGCACTAGTGAGAAAAGTATATTTTACACACTAGTGCTCAAAATGTGTGTAAGGACACTGTAAAGAGTACGTGAAAAGTACTTTTCACGCACGGTTGTAGGAAAAATATTTTTCGATAAATGGAATTTAAATTTAATTTATCAAGAATCTGTTAAGAAGTATTAAAAGGATTAGTACAGATTATAATTTTAAAATTAATCTCTAATCTTTAGTAAATAAAAATTGTGTCATATTTTACTATAACTAATAAATTCAGAATATAGTGTTTTAGTAGTTTAGTCGATAAAGTAACAGATAATAGTTACTCTTGAATAAGTGTTAAAAGTGTCATTTTATTTTATAAGAACTTAGGCCAAATCGTTCGTACAAAAATAAATCACAAATATTGTACAATATTTTATCTTCAGATACTTGCTATTACTCCATTTAATTATGTATTTCTAATCACTTTTCACATAATGCCAAAAATATCGATTTGTTGATTCACTGGTTGTAACTATTTGACTTTTAAAACAGGTATATCACTTTTGTTTTAACACTCGTGCCATAATACTTATTTAAGTATAGAGAATCGAAAGAAATAGTATACGCCTGCGGACGAGGTCTGACGAATCGGAGAATCTTTATTCGTCAAAATCAGGCATACCCTCTGGATTTTTTAGATGCCTTAGCGTGTACCCTTTGCACTACAGCACTGGCAAAGGGCGTAATATTTAATTAGCCTGAGGTACATTTTACGCCCAACTGAGACAAAATGAGCTAGTGGAATTCATGAAATTATTGATTTTGAACCCAAGCAAAATATATCCAGATGCTCGGTATTATAGAAATCTAAATGAAGTATGGCATGCGTCGTCTTCTATAATATAGTTCTGGTAGAGTTGCGCATATGTTGTGTTCCAAATAATTGAATAAACACTTCTAAAATGTAAATAATTACATAAAGGTTAGTACCACCAGCGGGCGTTTTGGTCTGCGAAATGTAAAACTGACAAAAAAACCCAGAGGGCGTATTGTGCAACTTTCCGCCATGGTAACTAGAATGTAAACAATAGTTATTTGGGACTAAAATACCAGATTTACTTCGCCTCGGCAATTAATGCTGCCACAGCTGTAAATCTAGTTGGTGCCGTATTGAACACATTGGCTGGTACCACAAGCCTTGTTTTAACTAAAAAACTGTTTTAAGAAATGTCAAATTTAAATTTCAATATTTTATTTTACCCTTATATTGAAAGAACTATTTTTTAAAAATATTTGTTTGAATAAAAACTATGTTCTGCTTTAAAATAATATTTTGATAAATTTTATATTTAGTATTATTATTATTATTATTATTATTATTATTATTATTATTATTATAATTAAATAATGAAATTTGACATTTCTTAAAACAGCGTTTTAGTTAAGACAAGACTTGTAGTACCAGCCCTTATTTTTGTCGATTTTAGAATTATTATTAATGTAGTATTTATTTTTATTTAGTTTATTATAATTATCAGTTACTATGCGTTGTTTAACGGTTGCTTTGCGTTTGTAGAGCGGTTGTTATGTAAATAGCGACAATAGGCAGTAAAAAAAACGCATTTTTGATGTCAACCGTGAAAAAATAATATTGATACAATTGTGCGTAAAATGACATTTTTATCTCTAAAACGAAGCCCTACAAGCCTGTTGAAGATAAAGTATATTTGGATTAGTAATGTAGACACAAATAATAATTTCAAAACCCACTCTTACTTAAATATGATTACTTATTGCAAATCTAATAAAATATTTGATAGATATCTGTAAGAATTTTACCGGTCGGTTTTTTTGAATATAATATCAGCGTTATCAATTATGTAATATGTGGTCTGATATATTATCACATAAGATAAATATGAGTGTATCCACAAAAGGTCAATATATTAATCAACATTCTAGTACCTATATCGAAATATAATAACGCACGTGCTGAATGCATTTTTAATAGCGTTTTTTAAGTGAAGGTTTTGTCAAAATATATCTTTTAATTCAGCGCTTCTGTTTCTATATAATATAATTATAAAAAGCCGATCAACCAGACTAATATTCGAAGGTTTAAAAAAATAAAATGTATAAATATTTCAATACATCAAATAATGTACTTTTTCATGAAAGATAGCAAAAGTAGATTTCTACATGGTACAAAAATTGAAAAAGAAGTACATCATTTAACCTCTAGTGTCTAGAGGCGAAATGTGAACATTAATTCCCTAAAAAAGTTTTTATTATCTGACTTTTAATGCTTTATCATACAATTCTCTAGATTTCGGAGGTTTTAAAATTGAAGACCTTGGAACAAAAAGGGATAAATCAAAATTTTAATTTGTGTAAAAAAAGTGAAAAATGATCATTATACACTGTTTACAGCGTTGGTCACACGTTCAGCACTACTAATATACTAGTTGTACACAAATAACTGAATTTAAATTGACACGGACTTCTACGGACATCTCTGTATAGAATACAATAACAATATGTGATTTTGGTGCAAAAATGGAATAAGTTAAAGTGATTTATCCCTTACTTGCACAAACTAGACAGGGGATATGTATTATATGTTTATAGCTTCGTTCAATTTCATTCGATTTACATTCTGTTTACACCAACTAAAACAGCGCAATGAGTACTACGAAACGTAGAACAAATCTCTATTTCGCCGAATTTGGAGTTATCCCCTTTTCGCCTCAAGGTCTTCAATCACCGGTGCGGTCAAAATATTTCGTGTTGTCTTTTCCAATGATTCAAAAACTACTAAATGAGACACAAAATTTCGAAATTCTTTAGTCTTGTAAAAATAATGTTTTCCTTCTTCCGGTCATTGAAAAATTGTATACCTACTTCGGTGCTTTGTAGCCTTCGGTTTTCGCCCTCCGACTACAAATTACAACTCTATAAAAAATAATGCATTTCTCTACCTTGCTTAATGTATTTATTTATTTAATTTTGAGAAAATAATACAGTCGAAGACCAAAGACAGTTCCACGTATACATACAAAAAAATTATAAAAAATTATATTAAGACATTTATACAGACATAATTAATAAAGTAATAAAAATGTAAATGTAGTATTATTTTTTCATTGATTTACGCCAGCAGACAACATTTTATATGTACTGCAAATCATAACCAATCATTATGGTATAAGCCACGTTATCAAACCACGTATTATACATATTTAATCATTCGAGTCTAATCTATACAGAATATTATATAATTCAAATTATAACGTCAATTTTGCTTGGCAGTAGTCATAACATCCACATGCATATAGTGTGGTGACTCGAACCCCGGAACATAAGGATTTAACAAGTAAAATCAGATTTTCGTAATTTCCTGCTTCCCTAATTATTTTAAGTAAAAAAGCGTCAAATAAAAGTTGTAGAGCATAAAATTTTATATCTGAGTAACGGCAGAAGTTAGCTATGAAATACCAATAGCCATGAAATTGAGACAAAAATTAATAAATATCTAACGGTTTATTCATCAAATCAGGGTAGCTAAATTAAATAGGTGCGTTCAATGAAGTAAGCAAATCAAGCAAATGCTAGGTAAGCAAACGAGGCTTGTTGCTTAGGACATTGAACGGTTTGCTATATATAACTATAAACTGTCATCCACAACTGTCATCGAGAAAGTTATAAGTTGTCAAATATAACATTTGTATCTCTCGTATCTTTTTTCTTGGTCTGTGAACTTATGGAAAATGAATTTATACATTTATTTGCAGATACTGGGTTTAATTTGGAACAAGCTATATTAATTATAACAAAATATTTCATATTTAATAATGTTATAAACAAGCATCACAAAATTTTCAAAGCCTTTTTGACAAGTGGTTGACAAACACGCACCATATAAAGAAATAGAAACAGTTCAAGTTAACTTCATGTATATGAAATTTATATTTCCCGCCAATATATATGACACTTAGCAAGATAAGCGAGAAATTTGTGGCTTGGATTGCTTGCGAGCAAATCAAGCAAATGCTATGCAAGCAAAGTCGTTCAACAAATTTTACTTCCGGTTGCTTGTTTTGCTGGACTTATTGAACGCACCTAATATTATATGTAATTTCTGTTCAAATGAACAATTATCAATTTAAATTAATAGATAACTGTCCACTGAAATAGAAATTAGAAATAATACTTTTACTTCATTTCACGTAAGAAAATAGTGATGGGAAGCAATTTGATCTTGTTATTTGATTGGATAATATCCAATCAAAAAACAAGATCAAACTGTTCATATCTTCTCACCACTATTTTCTTACGTAAAATGAAATAAATAAATAAATAAATATAAATATATCATCACGGCTTATTACCCATTGCTGGGTGTGCCAATCTGCTTTGTACACAGATGCGGTAATGATGAAATATTTGCACCGTGCGGGCGCTTACCAGGCGTCACCTCACGAGCATTCATTGCTGGCGTAAAATGAAGTATAATAAAAATAAATTAAGCTAAATTGAAAGATAAGCAGTTAGATATTATTTGTTAATTATTTTGTCTCAATTCCATGGCTATCGCTATTTTTCAAATGATTTTCGGCATTTTTATAGCTAATATCTGCCGTTACAAAGCATGCAAAATTAATTTTGTTTCTGGATTCAGTTGTAGAATTTTATGCTCTAAAACTTTTATTCTAAGCTTTTTTGCAAAAATAATTAGAGAAGCAGGAAATTACGAAAATCTGATTTTATATGTTAAATTCCTATATTCCGCTGTTCGAGTGACTACCTTGTATACGCGGAATAGAGGATTTTAAGACAGAATTTTAAAAATGTGCGGAAATTGACTCTCCTTTGAAATTTAGAGAAAAAACTAAAGAATCAAAACTTGTTTAAAATTTATTTTTACTATTAAAAAGTCTTCATTGAAAACCATAGAATATCTGTAGCTCTGGATATTTAGAAAATAAAATAAGACAATTACGTAAAAAATCTGATAGCCATGGAAATAAAAAACAAATAAGTAAACAAAATATCATTTTAATAATTCAAGTCAGTGTTATTGATGTTATTTTTTTATTATTTTATTCCATGGCTCTCTGATTTAGACAAAAATGTCATGATTTATTTTCTAAATATCTAGAACTACAGATATTCTATTATGGTGAAAGGAAAATTAATTTTGTTGTACTTTTGATCTAATATGTACATGGAGAGTCAATTTCTGCACATTTTTAAAATCCTATGTTGTACTCCTGCATTCCTCGTATTGTCAGACATAATTTATTATTTTATATGAACACTGAAGTAAACAATATTTTGATTTACAACACCATAATATACACGCTTACATACATTTAACAATAAAATTTCCTTATATTATGTATACGAGTAAAATCATAAAAAATATTTAAAATTATTATACTTTTCATTAATTATTTTCTTCTTTTACATTTGCGGGTCTGAGTGTGTGACGTTTCACATACAAACTGGGTGTGAAATGTGAGCGCCGAAACTATAGGGCCCAGTTGCATAAAACATTTTTAACTTTAAACATGTTGTTAACTTTGACAACGCTTCTTTTCCAATGTATTTTTGATATGTATCCATGGTTACAGTGTGCAGTTAAACACATGATCAGCTAACGTTTTATGCAACTGGCTATAGAACTAGGTGTATTCATAATGAAAGCTACCACTGTTATTCTAACATAATCAACATTACGTTACAATTCTGTAAGCGACGCTAAACTTGCACCTACTGCTTTTGATTTAAAGAAAAGTAGTGATATAATGTTCAAAATTACTAAAGACAAGAGGAACAAAACAACTTGTTGCTATCAGCGTTTGGGCGTTTCAAAAAAATACGCAAACGTCAGATATAATTCCAATTTCTTTCAAAAGGACAAGTTAATGACAAAAATATGACATGGATTGAAAAAAAAAACTTTTAAATATTTTTTTTAAATATTTCTTTAACACTAAGTGCCATCATTTAAAATAAATTGGGTCCCAGGGGCCACCACCATTTTTTCACTGTAAATAGTTGCTAATACTACAAGAATTATTCATTGTAAGGTATAAGACTATAAAATTAATTAATTTTACGTTAATTTTTTTAAAATTTTCCTTGATACCAACGTGCCACCTCACCATTGCATGTCTGAGCATTTTCATATTGTCCAATACGGCCGTGTGAGATCTCCCTGACACTTCACCATTTCATCTCTGAAGCATGTTTATAACCCCAATAGTAATATTTGACTGAATGTATGTTATATATTAAATAACTTTTTCACAAAATATGAACAAATATACCTCGTGCAAGCTCGAAATTATGCAACAATCATCTTTCGCTACATTGTATTTCTATTCCAAAGACGTTACTTTCATTATCACATTGATACAGGCTCTTTTATACAGTAATGAAACTTTTTTAACATTTCAGAACACCAAAATGAAATCTTCAATTGTACTAATTTCTCTGGCTGCGTTTATCACTGTTTCAGTAGCTCAAAAAAGTAAGTTTTTACTGTTATTTATTGTTATTCTTTCAAATAATACATATATCTATTATTTTCAGTCATAGAAAGTAAAGGAATTACATGCCAAAGCAGTGACGACTGCAAACCGGGACAGCTACCTTGCGTCGATGGATTTTGTGGTTGTAAATTAGGACATCTTCCTGAAGAAGAAAGCCATCCTCAGGGAGTCGACCAGGCACCGATCTTTGTATGCAGGAAAGGTAACAATATATTCGTTTCAAAACTTTCAAATCTAATTTCCGCACTGCAGTTATAAAACACACGATATGAATTTTGTTCATTTTTATTTATATACAGAATTTTATGCTCTATAAATTTTATTTCAAGTATTGTTTTTTTTTTTGTAAAGTAATTTGAGTCGGTTTGGTCGCTGAGCGGCGTAGCGCACATCTCGTATTAAGCAGTGACGTCACTGGAACCATATTCCGTTCGATTACCGCCGACCGAAAATGCGTGATTTGTCATAAAAAAATAAATACAGCTACTTGTATTTATCACCCTCGGATGCTATAAGCTGGCCACTTATACATCTTAAATAAATGTAGCAATAGCTGTAATCCAACTGGCAGTAAGGCAGTGGTAAAACACTGCGGCTCGGTGAGTCCGGTTGGAGGGTAAACGGCGACAGCTGTATACAAGGCCTAAATAGATACAAATAATTTGAAAAGCAACTCACAAGCTAAAACTGTATTCTTATGTTAAGCGTCTATCGCTGTAGCCCGAATATCGTGAAACACCCTAAGATGTCTAAAAAAAACACGCCATGTAATTTCGACAATTACGAATTATTATTGCGAATTCGATTAAATTAGAAAAAAGTTGCACCCTTAGCTTTTATTGGTGTACCGTTCTATTTAAAAAAAAAAAAAAAACGCATAGGTTACTGACACTATAATGTATATAGGCGAAAATATAAATTATACAGTTTTATACTTTTGCGAATAACTTCCAAGTATGAAATATTACTGGATTTTGGTTTACATCTCTTTAGGGCACTTTTTATATTCTGTCGAACAACAATTGGATTTCGACGTATGATGTCAAAAATAGATTTTTTATCTGCCTTATAAAAATTAAAACTTTGATATCATAACTGGAAATCTAACAGTGATAAAAAATGCTATTCGAAAGAGCATAAAAAGTGCAATCCAAAATTCGTTATTATTTCAGACCTTGAAGTTATTCACAAAAATATAAAAAAACTGTAAATATTACATTTTGTCTAAATTTAGTGATCTTTGCTCTATGCATTTATTTCCAAATAACGATACAAATTACCACTTAATGGAGCAAGTTTTGTCTTGTTAAAGATCACTTTTACAATTGATGGATAAACTGTGGTACAGGTATCGGAGGTATAACTTATACCGGGTGGCGCTCGAAATTCGTTACAAATGCATTTAACATGGGAAAACAGTTTTTCTTGCGCGTTGCTTCTCAAATTTTTTTAATAAAAAATACTTCAAATAAAAGTTATAGATCATGAAATTCTGCAATTAAATCAAAAAACAAAATTAATTGTGTATGCTTTGTAACGGCAGAAGTTTGATATGAAAATGTTGAAGAAGTCTCATTATTTGACAGTTAAAACATCAATCATTTGTTTGTCTTATTGTTTTAATTCCATGGCTAGTGCTATTAAACTGAAATTTTCAAAATTTTCATATTTAATTTCTAGAGTTACTAAACATACACATACATATTTCTATAATAATTTGGGGGGGGGGGGGCAACGCGCTACGAAAAACTGTTTTCCCATGTTAAATGCCTGTGTAACGGATTTCCAGCACCACCCGGTATACGGCTGTATCATGTAGCACATCGCTTATATTAAACGATGTAGCTAACAATGTTATCCAATCAAAATATATGGCTGTGATGAAAAAAAAAACGTAATGTCACTTGTTACATTTGTTTCTATTTGTCAAAATATTTAACTACGTTGTTTAAAATAAGCTGTGTGTTACATGATACAGCCGATACTCAGATAAATAAGACTGACTTTTAAAATGCATTTTCATCTATTAAACTCTGTTTAATATCGAAAGAATTTTTGACAGATTTTACTATAACATAATATAATTATTATTATTATTATTGATAAGAAATCAGAAAATAAGCTATCTCATAATACAAAATTGTGAAACCAAAAATATTGACGTATATTTTTCAACGGAACTTCTCAACCAATGTTCGTGTAAGTGGCTTGGTTAGTGTGTCTGCGATCTGTTCTGAAGCAGTAACATGTTCAACTGTTATCAGTCCTTCACTATATTCTTCCCGAATGAAAAAATTACGCACTTCGATGTGTTTTTTATGGCTGTGCAGTTCAGGATTTTTGGTTAGTGGCATCGTATTTTGGTTGTCAATTAACACCGTCGGTATTTTAATGTGTTCTGCTATATCGCGTAACAAGCGTAACAACCAAAATGTTTCGCGTACACACTCTCTTGCTGCAACAATTTCAGCCTCAGTGCTTAAAAGTATAATTATCCGTTGTCGTTGACTTATCCATGTAATCGCAGCTCCACTATACTTGCAAACAACACCAGTTGTTGAATGCTCTGTTGTTTCGTCATCTGCAAATGATGCATCACTGTGTACCTCAATTACACCTGGTCTATATCCAATCTGATACAGTAATCCATACCCAATTGTCCTACGTAGGTATCGGAAAATACGTTTCACAGCCATCCAAACAGCTTCTGTGGGCTTGTCCAGATTTCGGGCAACAGTGCTCACGGCGTAAGCTATATCTGGACGTGTCGCTGTCATTAGAAAATTCAAACCGCCAACTGCTTCGCGAAACGGAATACTTTTACCAATAAATTTATTACTATCGCCAACTTTCTCTTTACTTGCTGGAGTCGAAATTGCGTTAGCCTCTGACATCCTAAAGCGCTCAGGAATGGCTTTCGTGTACCCACTTTGGTGTAAGAAAATTGATCCGTCGTTCCTTTGTTCAATTTGCATGCCCAGAAAACTGTCTAATGAGCATATCTTAATTTTGAACTCCTTTTGAAGTTCGTCGATGAAGGAATCAATCAGAGTATCTGAAGACCCAGCCACCAACCCGTTATCTACGTAAATGGCCACGATTATTTTTTCTTCATTCTTTTTCTCGGTAAATAAACAAGGATCCGCTTGAGAATAATGCATTCCTTGTTTGCGTAGCCACTGCACGAAACAATGAATCCAGCAGCGTGGTGACTGCTTTAATCCATACAAGCTTTTAATGAGCTTCCACACACGGCCGCTCCCATCGTCGTAACCATCTGGCTGTCGTATGTATACTTCCTCTTCGAGATGCCCGCACCAGAACGCTGTTTTAACGTCGAACTGACGTAACTTAAAAACCTCGTTCGCAGCTATACTTAAAAGTGTACGTACAATACCAAATCTAGCAACTGGCGAAAATGTCTCCTCATAATTGATTCCATGTCGCTGTGAGTACCCTTTCGCTACGAGTCTTGCCTTATATCGATCAACAGTGCCATCTGCTTTCTTCTTGACTCGCAGTACCCAACGATTGTCGATTACAGGTTTACCTTTGGGCATTTCAACCAGTTCCCAAACTTTGTTCTCAGCCAGCGATGACATTTCTTCATCCATCGCGCGCTTCCACTGCTTTCTGTTTTGAGATGTCATTGCCTCTTCATATGTATTCGGATACGTGTTGCTGTCTACCTCCATTGTAGGGGCCACCATGACATAATCTTTGAATCTTGCTGGCAACTTAATTTGACGACCACGACGATCTCGCCGAACTTCTGGCTGATCGTCCTCCTCGAACTTATTGACTTCTTCGTCTTCATTATCTGATACTTCATTTTCGGTCTCTGTCAGTTGATTGGGTTGAATGGACTTCAGTGTGACTGACAAATCTACTTCAGTAGTCTTATTAACACAACACGGTTGTTCCTGCGTAAATATGACATCTCGGATTGTGGTAATGCGATTTAATTTCTCTAAATATATTCGATAACCATCATGCTTACCACAGTAGCCAACAAATATACCTTCAATAGATTTGGCGTCCCATTTCTTTCTCTGTTGTTTTGGTAAATGTACAAAACATTTCTGTCCGAAAATTCGAAGATGACCAATCCCAACCGGCGGTTTCCCATACCACAGTTCTTAGGACGATTTTCCATTCACCGGTGTAGCTCCTGTATGGTTCAATACGTACGTAGTCGTTGCACATGATTCGGCCCACAACTTCATTGTCAAATTCTTTGCTTGTAGCATCGATCTAGCGCTTTTGACTATCGTCCGGTTCTCACGCTCAGCTGCGCCGTTTTGCTCATGCGTATACGGCATCGTCAGCAGATGTTCAATACCTTTCTTCCGTAGCAGATTTCGTACTTGTGTATTGACAAATTATCTGCCATTATCAGTGTGAAACTTCTTCACTCTGTGTCCAGTCGCTTCTAGCGATGCTATATAGGCAACCAACGTCTCGTAGATCTCTGACTTTCCCGTATAAAATAAATTATATTGAACCACCCAGTGAATCAACTGACATTGGTCCACATACATCTGCGCTGATTACATCTCCTGGAATTAGCGACTGTTCTCGAGTACCAAAGCTGTTTCTGTGTTGCTTTCATTTTATACAGCCCTCACAAAACTCTTCACCGGTATCTGTATGTACATCGATGCCTAATTGTTTCGTTAGCTTTGCAACATGGTGTTTATTCTGGTGCGCTAGTCGTTCGTGGTAAACTTGCAAACATGCCTTGTTCCTTGCGACATACACGAGTGCAGAAGTAGTTGGTTTTATTGTACGCATTTGTAAGATTGTTAATCCATTTTTAAGATGTTTGCCGATCAAAACCAACTGTCCTTTTCGATAGCATTTCGTTCCATGGACGTTCGATCGCCATTCACAGCCCTTGTGCAATAACTGCGACTGTGAGAATATATTCGCCGCTATTTGCGGGACATACCATGCTGATTCCAAGTGATTTTCGATCCACTTGCCATTTACTAATATTTCTACTCGCACCATACCGCAACCACCCGCTGGTATTTTTGAACCATCAGCCATTTCCACACAATGCGATGTATGAAATGCCAGTCATTTTTGTTGACAGATGATAAGTCTGTAGAATACGCGACACTGACAAACGTTAGGCTAATAAATGCAGATTCTGTCTTTTTTGACGCTGTAGACGAAGGTTCCATGGCATTGTTCGTTTCAGATCGTTGCTTCTTTAGTGCTTTACAATCACGACGCATATGACCCGGTTTCTGACAGTAAAAACACTTCAGCGGTTCCTTCCGCTCTTGTCGTCCATTATTCTGCCGTCGGTCATTCTGACGCTGCATCTGCTTACTCTTTAGTAGGAAGGCCGTCGCTGGTTCCGTTCCTGCCGATTCATTTAATTGTATCTCCACGTGTCGAAGTCGTGTCAGCAAATTATCCAAACTGCGATTATTAAAAAGGTATACTGTTATTAATTTCTATGTGAATTTTGGGTGGTTGGTTGCGTACAAGTTATTCATTTCAACCAGTTCTCTATATTATGTCATAGTAAAATATGTCAAAAATTCTTTCAATATATCAAACAGAGTATAGATACCAGGAATAACGTTAAATTAGTTTAGGTTGGTATTGACATTATATTCTTGCGAGACTATTTTTATTCAATATTTTTATTAATTTAGCCTTCTAATTTCTATTTTGCACGATGTTAGAAGATATAATAAATATTTTCTTTTATTTTGAGACTGATGGTGAAACACTTTATTGATACCTATCAAACGTATGAATAACAACACATCGTCTGTGTTTACGTAGTAAGCATAAGAACTACGCATAAAGTTATCCGAGGTTTTTAAAATAGAATTTTCAATTTTATACCTAGGGCTCGGGCCATACTATGCGTTTTGGCGGGACCGGTTTACCGGGAAGACAACAACTTATTGTTTTAAATAAATGCGTCCACACCGATGCGATTGCGATCCGGTTGCCAGATACTACCGCAGCATGTTGCGGTTTGACCGGACGGTCTATTTGCAGCATGACAACTATAACACATTGGAGATAATGCGCGCGTTCACAAAGGTCTGGTTTTGTTTTTTAATAGACAACGTATAATATTTGGGCTCTGCACCGATCAAACATTGGTCCGACTGTGTCCGAATTGGGTTGTCATTACTGCCGTCC
The DNA here is from genome assembly GCA_963082715.1 of Harpalus rubripes. Lineage (NCBI taxonomy): Eukaryota > Metazoa > Arthropoda > Insecta > Coleoptera > Carabidae > Harpalus > Harpalus rubripes. Next base: position 49,752,733 of record OY720453.1, on the reverse strand, counting down.
TGTTTAGCGGGATATATGTGGACGCTGTTCGATCCAACCCGTTTAACCAGATGCGGTTTTACCGGTCCCGCCAAAACGCATAATGTGGCCCGGGCCTAGGACAGCGTTATACGAGATTTTACTTGGATTTCTCGTTTATTTCAGTTACAAATAAGAAATATATGTCATTCGTATATATAATGACTTTTCGATTCTTTACACTTTTTATGCCGTTATATTATTCATGTTCATTTGGTCTCAACTCTTGGGAATAGGCGTAGCGATCTTTTTGATTGCACGGTTACAAAAATAACGGATTCTCTGGAATTAATTTAATTAGCTTTCTTGCTTAGCAATACTCGGTTTTTATCTGTTATGTGTTTCATTCATACCGGATGTCTACTTGAAATCTGCTATACAGGAAGTGCACCGAAAACCGGAACATACGAGTGTGAAAATTGGCTCTCCTGTAACTTTTGCAGAATATTTAAGAGTGCCATGGAGCAATTAATGTTTTGTTGGTTATTAGACTTATCAAACAGGCAGAAGGTAACCATCACTATTTTCTTGAAACCCTAAAATATGCTGTAAATTGCGAATTTTATTCAGCGGTTTTTCGTAAAATAAAAAAAATGCGATTGATTTTAATTTCATACTGTGTAGTTTTTAATTTTGAACAAGATTTGTATTTCCAACTTTCCAGTAAAATGTTGAATGCATACCATTCCTGCATAAACAGAATGCAGACAAAAACAAGGTTTTTGCTTTGTTAGGCTGATAATGTACTATTCCGTTCAATAAAAAGTCCTGCAAAACCAAATGCTGATCCCATAATTTCTGTTCACTTGTAATTCTTTTCTTTCATATTGCTGTAACGTTCTTTGATAAATTTTACCAGGTTTCACACTTCGTACATCAAAAAGATCTTACAACAACAGCTACGGTGCAAACAGTTAAGAACGTCGTCATGAAGAATTGTTGCTTTTTCAATCACTTTCGTGAACATGACATGATTGGCTAAGATACAGAGATATATGTATGAATGTATTACTAACTATTAACTTCGTCGTCTTTAATTAAAAATAAATAAATGTATCAAGTATTCTCCTATTTGAAAGAGCTATTATGGTAAAAGTGAATACCATTCTAAATAATAAACTTTTTCGTCAAATAAGTTAAATAATGGGTCGACTCTGTTCACATCTGTAAATCTTACCAGATCTGTAAATTCGTAAATAATGAACAAAATCGCAAAGGAAACTGCCACTCTTATGCATAATTTTATATTAATCAACAAAAATAGATGCGTTTTTGTGAGGTTTTTACAAATTTACAGATCTGTAATACTTACAGATGTGAACAGAATCGACTCATAAACTCAACAAAAATATTGCTAATATCAGTATGTAAATTATTAATGAATAATGTGCTTTTTATTTTATTTAGTTGTTGGCTACGGTTGTAACAATGACAAACAATGCTATGATCACTTGGAAAATGCTAAATGCGTGTCAGAAAGATGCGTCTGCAATGAAGATGACCAGTGCACAGACGGTAATACACGTACATACGTTTTTCTTGTTTCATAATTTATTATTATTACTAAAATAATAATTTTGATTTCAGGTGCTGTAACAATCACAGTGATGTCACTAACTACGTTGATGGGTGTTACTGTAGCATTGTTAAAACTTTAGTAAAGTAAATAAGTTTCGATAATTTATTACATGTGACATACATATTTTTACTTTTGTAATACGTACGAAAAAAATTACAAAATAAACAGAAACCGGGGTTTTTAATACATATATTTGATTTTATGAATAATATTTACATACTTATTCGTAGAAATACAAATTTATCTCAGGGGAATTTTGTGCGTCGGTAAACTTTTATGACCAATTCCACAAATTACAGTTAATGTTTTAACTACAGGTTAACAAAAAAAATGCGTATCGAAATTTGGACACTAATATTTAACAACTCATTTGAAATCGTTTGGATACGATATTGTAATTTAACTAACGGTTAACAATTGAACTATACGCGGTGCAACTGGCCATTAGTCATAGTGACTTGTGCTACGTTTATTTTTATTTTTAGACAAATTAATGTTTTATTTTAAACATCCACTTATAAAATAACTTTATTTCATCTATAATCTACTGACATAAAAATATACATGAAATAATTTTTATTGTTCCATAAAAATAGGTCTAAAATAAATATTAAATTTCTGCGCACTGCATGAAGGACACCCACTTCTTAAACGTTAAAGGGTTAAGTAGTAGTAAGTGTATTAAATGACACTAAGATGAGCGGCTAAATCGTCGAACTGAGTTGATCGGTAACAATTTGAAGATGAGAAAACAAAAAATATTGTATCCAACAGAACTAGTTTTTGCTCAACAATAAATTCCAGCCCCTCCTTCATCCCAGTTGAAACCAGGGTTAATGGAGTTCTTTTCATCCCTGAACAGTTAGGGATGTTATATTAAGGGTCGATGGAGACCAACCCGTAGCGAAGCAGATCCCCGGTGTAACGGTTAGTAGTTAGCTAAAAGTTATATTTAGGCGTTTTACATAAAAAATATTCATTTTTAGTTTTTGTTTTTCGTATACTCACCTTAAAATTGGTACTAATTGACTCAATTCGATGAGTAGAATCCAAAAATATATTGGGTTTATATAATTTTCACACACCGTAATGTAAACATTTACCAAATGGGACATTGGTTCAATTAAAACTGCGCCGAGTTTAAGGAGACTCTAGGCCGAAATGTAAGACGGGGTGAAACATGTAGAATAATAGTTTTTTTTTAATGAAAGGTAGTGAGGCAGGCGTGTGTGAATTTAGACGTAGTTAGAATGTAACGCAGTAAAAATGCTGTAAAATGCGGCAATAGTTTCAATAGCTTAATTAAATTTTAACAATAATAATGACCTTTGAGGTGCGTACAGACATGCAACAAATCTGCAAGTCGTAACACCTACGCGTAAAAGTCTGGACGGCATTTAGTACAAGCGTAACACCATAACATATTAACATCGAGCGTTTCATCACATCAAAGAAATGTTTGGATATATGGACTGGTCTTCATAATATTAAATGGTGGAACGAGAGAATGTTCGCTCGTACGATTCGCGACGAAGTTGATACGCTTAAATTCTGATTTTAATACATGTATGTAGGGACCTGTAGGCGATGCTCCATGTATAAGTACGAGTAAATATTAAATATTTATGTGTTTGTGCGCGCCATCTAGCATGAAGCGTTCATCGTTGTTCAAAGAAATAACGAACAATTTAACGATTGACATATTTTCTAAAATTGTATCTCGTATAAAAACCTCATAAACAATGTACGTTATACAGAGGCAGTAAAATGCATAATTTTTCACTTTTGGCTTTACCAATTCTGTAATTTTATCTTTTGACCAGGTTAGTAAATATACTCCCTATATTCAGAAAATCATTTTACAAGGTACAGAAGTTGACAGGACTCGCCTGAAGTTCCTCTTAAAATCTGCATATCTCATCTGATCTAGTAAAATCCATACACTACATATTCTTCTATTCTCTATATTTGGTAATAATTTTTTTTTTCAAGTTTCCGATACATGTATTTTTTTAACATTTATATTAATACATTAAGAAGTCTTGACTCAAGACAAAACATTGTCCCTTAGGAAATGACCAGGATACTCGTAAATAACTTTCGGAATAGACCTTTTCAATTTAAAAAGATAGATGCTATGCGCAATATATAGATCTGCGTATAATAAGAACAATTTAGATCTATGACGTTTGTTTCTAAAAAAAAATTACGTAAAATGTGAGCAAAACTTTAAAAAACTTCTCGGAAAAAATTACAAAAGCTTTTATTGGAAATAAAATGTCTAACGATGCAAATTTTCACCGAGAATACAGGTATTTTAATGACTGTAATATTTTTGACGTTTAGTTTGACAGCCCAACTGGCAATTTTTTTGGTACTCTAGTGCCATTTTACTTACTATTTGCAGCGATATAAAGATAAAACCGTTAAATTGAAAAGGTCTATTACAATGTCAGATTCTAGCAAACATATTGATGTTAAAAGGAGCTATATGGATCGATTCTGTTCACATCTGTAAGTCTTACAGATTTGTAAATCTGTAAAAACCTGACAGAAACACATCTATTTTTAAATTGAAAAGTGATGCTATAGAAGCGTGAAATTAAGGAATTACTACCAAGATAAATTGTACAAATGCGAGAGAAAAATCAGCTGACGCCGGGGTTCGAACCCGGGACCTCCAAATCTCTAGTCTGGAGCTCTACCAACTGAGCTACGCCAACCCTAGCGTCAACTGAAACATTATCTCTCTTGTATATTAAAGTCTAATGTGGCATCGTATCAAAGACTTCTCTTTAAGAGATATTGACAATGATTTACGTCCACGAGCGACTTAGATAATTTAAGGGGAATTAAGGGGAATTAACCTTTGGTATAATTCCCCTTAAATTATCTAAGTCGCTCGTGGACGTAAATCATTGTCAATATCTCTTAAAGAGAAGTCTTTGATACGATGCCACATTAGACTTTAATATACAAGAGAGATAATGTTTCAGTTGACGCTAGGGTTGGCGTAGCTCAGTTGGTAGAGCTCCAGACTAGAGATTTGGAGGTCCCGGGTTCGAACCCCGGCGTCAGCTGATTTTTCTCTCGCATTTGTACAATACATCTATTTTTGTTGATTAATATAAAATCGTACATAAGAGTGCAGAATTTACAGATCTGTAACATTTACAGATGTGAACAGAATCGACCCATAATTCTTAAACTATTTTTAGTGATATTTTGTTATTTGAGATTGGCATGACTTCAATAAATACACTAAAAATCTAGGCCACGGACAGAATAAAAAACAAATGATTGTCAACAACCTAAAAACTATCAAAATTTTCCCTTTAATGGTAATTGTCAAATATTTTATGAAGAAATAATATAAAAGAAAGTCTCAACAGAGAAATTGGTAGAAAACACACGTTAGAGAAAGCAATTCAAGCACTCGTTCGTTCTTCCACACGCCGCTACGCGCTCGTGAGCGAATTTGTATCTCGTGCTAGAATACGTTATCTTCTGTAACTTAAATTTTTATATACTATTTTATTACTTGACTTGAATTCCTGGACAAACATATTTTAATTTAGATGAAATATCCATGGCTAGCTTTTCGATAATATTCTGCAATAATAGTTATCAATAGTATTGGTGACAATTATTTGAAAAGAATTTTAATGATTAGAAAATTTGGATTAAAATTTAATAAACATCATTGCATTTCCCAATAATATTTGCAGAAGGACTAATTAATTGTGCAAATAGATTTTGACTGACAAAATATATTTCATACAGTCAATATAGAGTCAAGACAAGACGATTCAATAATATTGTATAATATTAAATATGCAAAATTATTAAACGTTAGGGGCCGTTTTATAGAGTTAACATTTCTAACCTGTCTTGTTCACTATGCGGAGCGCTCGGCAAACAAAATCGCAAGTTCCAGAAGCTTCGAGGTTGGCGTCCTTGAGCTGGTAGGCAACTGATCCGTAGGTGGCAAGTGAGATACCTAGGGGCAGGCCCGTTTCTACGCAGCCTCCACTGTTCCCAAGCTTGCTGTGTTCGGAGCACAGGCGACGCTGCTCGTCGCCGGAGACCTGCGCCAGCTAAGCGTCAACGACATGTCAGTAACATAACAACACAACAAAACGTGCTAAGCAACAACATACCAACAACAATAATAACCTCGTGTATGAAACATGCAATTTGTTTTTAAAATAATAACCTCGTGTATGAAACATGCAATTTGTGTTTAAATTTTAAAAAGTCTCCTTTCTGCTTTAGAAAATGTATCCAAAGCAGTAAACATTTGTTTGGTATAGGCTCGACCAAACCAACACAAGTATTCGCAGCGATTGCGCTTTTTAAAATTGTCGTCGACTGAAAGTACACAACAAGTGACAGTTCCCACACCGGCCCGAAGTTATTCCACAAACGTCCGCGAAACTGCAGCGATTTATTTAGTTTCGCTGCATGCATTTTTTTGTCGTCGTCGCCTGTGGTTATTCGCTATAAATTTATGACATTTACAAAAAACTATGGAAATGCTAATAAAATATACTCAATTTGTGTCCAATTTTTTAAATGTAAATACAAAACCGTTATTTTATCATATCGATATTGTGGCATCGGTGTATGAAATTCTACGAAATCTTTATTCTTTAGTTTTATCAATGAATCCACATTCTTTTTTTTTTCTCCTGAGAAGTTATTTAATAAGTAGGTATACGAATTAAAGCGGTATTCAAATAGCCTTTTCATCGTCTGAAGTGGGATACATTGCCGCAAATCCTAACAGAAATGATGCTTTGGCGTGGATACACTCGCAAATTTTGTTTCCGCAATGAACACGAAATTGTCGTCGTCGTCACTGCTGCAAATTTTTTGCAATGGTTTGGGAGAGCCTGTTTATATTTTAATTGATTCTTTCAACAGTGAATTTCCGTAACTTAGTCACCGTGAACTTTTAAAAAATATAAATAACAAATATGTGAAAAATTCATTGATCTCACAGCGATTTGAACCTAGGACCAGGGTTGTGCGTTTAATCTATGCTACGTAAATATGTCATTGTCTACGCGACAATGATGTTGTTTACGTAAATAAAATTTGTATATTGTCTACGCGAATGTAGACTATAATTTTTTTTGCTTAAAAAGTCAGAAAAACATTACTATTACTTGTCAGTTTACAAGGTATGTATGAATGAGAAATCCAAAATAAAGTATTTTGTGTTGTAACCAATAGATGACACTAGTTCTTGAACTGGGAACCACCAATTTTGTTGGGTTGCTAATAGACCTTTTCAAATTAAAGGGATAGAACATATGCGCAATAGGGATCTGCGCATAGTAAGAACAACTGGCGGGAGCCATGGTTACTTGCTTGCTTGCTGAGACCCATGGCGTTTTTTTTTTTTTCAAATTTATACGTAAAATGTGAGAAAAATCTTTGACAACTTTTAAAAAAAACTTCTCGAAAGAAGTTACAAAAGCTCGTATTGAAGCTAAAATGTCTAACGATTCAAATTTTCGCCGAGAATACGGGTATTTTAGTGACTGCAGTGGTTTTGGCGTTTCGTGTGACAGCCCAACTGGCATTTGTTGGCGCCATTTTATTTACTATTTGCAGGAATAGGAAGAGATAAGCTGTTAAATTGAAAAGGTCTATTATAATATTCTGGTAAAAAAATTACATCGTATGCTAATAGCATATATTTTTCCAAAAAACGTGACTTAGAGTGTTGACAACATTTTTAAACAAATATTGCATAGTGCTTTGTGTTTGTTTTTTACGTGGTTTAAAGTAAAATAACGTTTTTTTAATTTTCGTTCACTTTTTTACGTTCCATTTTAATTACTGACTTTCACTAGGGTTTCAGGTTAAGTCAGAAATCAGATGTTTTTTTCGCTAAATCTCTACTGCGCATGGGTAATATATACAAAGTTTACTTATTTTATATTCTCTACGCATTGTCTACATTTGATATAATTCTTTACAGTATTTACGCTTTGTATACGCACGTAAGTAATCTATCATAGAGTACGCGTAGACGCATATCCCTGCCCAGGACCCTCCTATATCTCAAATCTCAATGAGGTCCATGAGTTTTTCACAAATTCTTCCCTTGTTATTATTTTTTAAATTTAAAGTGATTCAAATTCGTCAAAAATAAATTAAAATTTTACTTTGAAACATATTATACTTAAATATTTTAGAATTTGTACATGTATTATAAAATTCAAAGGAAAAATATAAATTTTATGTATACTCGTATATACTAAACTAATTTGGAGTATCTGGAAAGGTGATGTTTGAAAAATGAAGAGATCAAGCAAAGAAGCTCAAGAACGGCAAGGTTTGTTGAGTTATAGGTATAATCGCCGTGCTTGAATCATGAAAATTGATCACGTTTCACGACGTTTTTAATACCTATACGAGTTAATAGTAAGTACGTCAGAAACACACAAAAATTATTACCATTTAATAGATATATCACTAAAATCTACCTAAAATACATTTAGATTTCGTCTTAAGTGATTTTTATATTAACCCTTAACTGGTAACGTGGATGAAATTGAATACAACTACAACTAGTGACCTGGCCTGGGGTCCCTCTGGACCCGATTGATTTCACCTTTGAAAATTTTGTGTACCTGAAACTGTCAGTTACAGTAACTAGCTCCCAAAAAAGTATGAAGTGCATATATTCAATTAAAATAAGATTTGTGTTAAAAAATAAATAGCATGGTATCAGATAATTTTAATTCGGTGAAATCACGAATAGTTTGTTTGAAGGTTGTAGACAATGGTTGATTTTGACTAATAACACACGTATCTCGAACAGACATTGTCTTTATTTTTACAAAAAATATACTACACGACGTTTCGATTGATATCTCCAATCGTAAACTGAACAATAATCTTACGAATCACGAATAGTGTTTTCTGATGCAATGCCTTTATAATATGTGTATTACATATTAATTTTATCCAAGAGGTCCAAGGCTCCATTTTTGGATATTAATATCTTATTAAATGAAATTCGTAATAACATTGAAGTGATTCGACGATGTCAAGCTATTCTAATTCAACGAGTTCACTTCAAAAAAAATTTCATGAAAATAATAGTAATCTACATATCAAGACCTGAAAGTGATACCTTACTGGGTGAGCAAATATATTCCAGGGCGAGCCTTGTAAGCTAGTGAGACACTTTCAGGGGATATTGCGTACATATTTTTTTCGCGGTCCTGAAAAAATAAATAAAAATTCATAGGTAAGATATAAATAAATGAACAAGTGACCGCCATATGGAAACATTCATATAAGTATCGCAAAGTTACATTCTCCAGCACTATTTTGGAAACTACACATTCCACAACTAAAAATTATATTGGAATCAATATTATTCCAACAAACCGTGTGGTATAATTCCGTCTGCCGTTAGGAATAATTCCACACGGTTTTCGACAAATCAGAATCTGTTTAACCGCATATTAGCGCGGAATATCAAATATGTTAGTTCGGTGGCAATGGTTATGACTCTATTTTTATATTTGTTTATTTCGGAATTCGCGTTTGACCTTTTGAAGTTTTGAACAGTTTTGTTGCTTTCTGTTAACTTTTACACATTTTTGGAGATCTCTCTAGAGCAGTAATTTTATCTAAACAGTAATATATTATTTAGAAAATTAAATAAATAATATTTTGTAGAGAAAAATGTCAAGTGGTAATGAAAATATAGATATGAAATGTACGCTACAAAAAAAATAAACTTGCACAATGATACAGTGAGCCAGATATTACGAAAAAAAAGCAAAGCAAAGATATAAATACTGTTATTATAAGCAATTTATGGACTGGCGTCAAAATAATATTTGATGGTATTTGTTACAATCAATCCACATTTTTTGGATAATTTCTAAAATCTTGTTGGGGAAAGTATAGCCTACAAAACGTTTGGAATGGCATAATTTACATTCGCAAACCATAGTCTTCGCCTTCGGCTCGGACCACAAACTTTTTGCTCGTGTGGAATATGGGCCATTCCATTACTTGTTCTAGAATATACTATTCCGATCCCTTATAGACAATTTTCCAAACTAAAAGCTAAAGTGATTAGAAACAACTCATTGGACGATCGCAAAAAATAATTTTACTTTGCATTTCAATTATGTTACTTTGTTTTTTAACGGTAACTTGATACTAAACTCGTAAATTTACTATTTCTTATAAATGCGCAGTGGCTCAATGGTTAGATCAACAGCTCTTAGTTATGAGTACGCTAAGAACCCTGTGATCAAAAGACAGAATAACGCCTAAATTTATGTTATTTTTTTGCAATAGCACCCCTTCTAACTAACTGCTATTACATTCGTTATAAATCACTATATTTGTTTATATATTTAATGATAATTTTGTCCTGATGATAGTTGATCAATATCTTTTGATTCCATTTCAATTCCTGGCTTACATGTTACACTTATCGTCGCTTCTATGTCTGTTGTAGGTAATCCAGTAATCCTTTTACTGCGCACTTAAGCGCTTCGCCTTCGATTAACGCTGCATTGGCGCATAATTGAAACAGAGCACTATCACGACGCACGATTAGATTTGTATCGGCGCGTTTCAAATTCACTAGCGCTCCCTGTATATATCGGGGATTAGGGGAACTACGTTGGAGGATAGGTAACCAGAGATACGGTTGAGTTATGTGGGTTACATAATGTATAGGAATTTTTATTGCTTTACAGGATAGGTTATAAGACGATTGAAATTTGAACATACAAATTTATTATTATCAGGCTAGTGATTTTTTTTTGTGAAATTTAGAATTTTATTTTTCTGTCGTTCATGTAAAAGCATAAGTTTTAAAATTTTGATTTATTTATTTTTCAAAAAGCATTTAAGACTAACATTTTTTTTACTATTTTACAATTAAAAAATTACATAAATTCAATCAATACGAGTCCCAAATTCATAATATTTCGGCCAGTGAACATTTTCAGCAAATAAATTTTAAAACCTACGCAAATGGTGAGAAATTTGAACAAATTTCTTTTGACTAGTTAAAATATGTATAGATTTTAAACTTACAAAAACTGAATATGTTTTTCAAATATTCTGCCATGTAATATTGGGTTTAATGTTTAATTCTGGTAGACATTGTATCCTTAAGCTAGCCAATCAATTTTTCTGAGAGAATTTCCCATGTCTTGCAAGGTTAGTTTTTCATTGTGCCAAATGTAAAGGGCCTCGGTAGAAGTTAAGTCTGGCCTAGAGCATGACCCTTACAATGGTAATCGACCCGTCTTTTGACTCAAAGTGTTTTTTTTTAGTTTATAATTTAAAATAGCCAAAATAATTTTGTAAAAGTTTCTAACCATTTGTGCAGATTTTACAATTTGTTGTAAATGTAAACCGACCGAACTCTTACAAGTTTGGTCCCGTATATAAGTAATTAAGACTAGATTTTTTTTCTGAGCGGCAGGCAATAATATAAACTGTAACAAATCGAGTTGTTATTATCTTTTCTCGCTTTTCCTTTTTCTGTCATTCTCCAGACATTTAGAGTAGTTTTTGTTTTTATAATTATCTCGGCGGGGCCGAGGCCCGATTGCCCTAACCTGATAGATTAATATTTAAAAAGTTTATGTAATCCGCCACTGATTGATAGTGAGTATAAATGAAAGCGATATTAACAGAAAATGGTATAGCAATATATATATATATATATATATATATATATATATATATATATATATATATATATATATATATATAATTTAGTTAAATACTTTAGTTGTGGATTATTAACTTTAGAATACAATTGAAAATTTAATTGCTAAAGAATTTAAGTGGCAAATAATATTGTATATGAAAACGTTCAACCAACTCATTGTGTATTTCAAAAGTAGTACACAAAAATACATAATCATAAAACTCAAGAAATTAAGGATAGGTGAAGTTAAAGAATGAATTTTACGGAATACTTAAACAAACAAGTGCAAATACTAAAATATTTTATTCGCACTCTGGGCCTTAGGGTGTAAGTGTTTAGCATGTAAGTAAACAAAAAGTATAAAAATATTAATAAAACAAGATGGAGGGTATCATTATTGTTTCGTGTAGAACAATTGTTTACATTTTGCGTTCATAATGAAGCCATTACGAAATCCAATTGCGTATCGAAAGAGCCTTCATTTCGATACACTTTTTTCCTCTCGCTAAGGGAGGTATTGGATTCATGCTAAAAATCGCATATCCAGATTTTAGTGAATAATCACGTTTTAAGGTCCCTAGAATCCGATTATAACATTTTTACTATGATGTCCGTGTGTGTGTGCGTGTGTGTGTGTGTGTGTGTGTGTGTGTGTGTGTGTGTGTGTGTGTGTGTATGTGTGTCTGTGTGTGTGTGCGCGTGCGTGAGTGAGTGAGTGAGTGAGTGAGGGAGTGTGTGTGTGAGTGTGTGTGTGTGTGTGTTGGATCCACGATTTCTCAAATACTATAAGACTTAAGACATTTTTAACTACGGATTCCTCAATCTAACAATAATGGGATGAGTTGATTAAGTTTCGGTAACAATTGAACAACCGAAAGTAGTAGTTACAAGAAAAAAATCATCTAAATATTATTTATCGAAAATTTATGTAAATGCTTATATTAAAGAACGTTAAATTCTTTATTCAATAAAAATAAATTCATTATTATATCTTCTATAGATTTAGAGATAATGAAATGCATATAAAATAATTTGATGAAAAAAATCTCAGATCAAACTACTTCAAGACAAGAAATTCAAATGTTTGTAATTGACACATAAATGTCACTGTTAAAAATATTTGTATGCCATTGTCAAAAATATTTGTACATCATTATGAAGTTTATGAAAAGAATATACGTAAAAAATTATACAAAAAGAATTTGCGAAAAAATTACGCATATAAAGAAAAAGAAAAGGAAAGTAGAAAAAGAAAATTTCAGGATATTGAATATAAAGAAAATGTATGTATTGTACATAATTTATATTAAAATATCCCATAGATTTTGCAAATATATGTGAGAATTATTTTGTAGTGAGACTTGAATATATGAATTTGTATTTAAAAATATTTTTCGTTTTATGCGTACAACCAGGTAAAATATCTGGCGAGAGGTTATGTGCTGGCCACATCAGATTTTTTTAGTTTAGAATATTGATACTAGATGACATTTACTTATGTTCATAAATCAGAATTGACATGAACTTTCAAATAATTAAACAAATGTCACATATACAAATTTCTCTAAATCAACTTGGTTTAACATAACAGTTTTCTTTTTCAATATTTTAGATATAAAAGACGCGAAATATAAAAAACAGTATAAAGGACGCATAGTCCAATACTGTACTAGATTTACCCTGGGCAGCTATTTTTGATATGTTATGTATTTTAGGGGTAATAATAAAAAATACAAATTTTTGTCCTTAGTGAACTTTGGAAAGAGCTGCCATCTCAGTATAATGACGCGAAAATTGTTTTTTTAGAAATATTTCTTGGCCAATAAGCATTAGGTCAGAAATAGTTTTTTCTACAAATCTATTAAAAGTAGGCTTTCTAATCTTTGTTTTTAGGGTTAAAAATGTCATTTTATGAAACCAATGCAAAAAAGTGACAGATCATTGTTATTTTGAACACTAGTGTTGAAAGTGAATTAGTTACCTTGGTAATGAATGGAAAAGTGATACTTTGTGTGGCGAGCATGGAAGTTTGCACGACGAGCGAAGCGAGTCAGACAATTGTATGCGAGGCGCACAAAGACACTTTTCTTCCGAACACATTAAATAATTTTTTTCAAACGCACTGGCGTATAAATTTCCAGCGGCGTAGAAATGAAAATTTTATTTTTTATAATAGAACCCATATTTATTTTTATTTAAAAAACCTTATTTTTTCTATTTTGATTGGTATAAAGGTTTCTAAATTTGTTTTCCCTTCAAATCTTATTTTTCTATATTTTTCATTATTTTTTTTTCAAGTTTTTGATTAGGTTTTCGAAATAGTATTTTATTTTACATAATTTATTCCATATTTACCTTGCATACATTTTTTTTATTTAAAGAAATAGGTATTTCGACAACTATGGTCACTAATACCATGGTACATTTAGGTTATTACATTGTATTTGTTTCACAATTTTTTAATTAGTTCTGTATCAATTAGGTAGTTTATTATGTTGACTTGTTTTTTACAGTCATTTCCTAAATTGTCTTTTAGATTGTTACTTATGTTGTGTTTAGTCCTTTGGTCGCTGTATTTTTCACATTCGGCTGTTATATGATTCACAGTAACTTGCACTTCACACTTTTCGCAGATTGGTGGGTTTGTTCTGTTTAGTATATGTTCATGTGTTGGAAGTGTGTGTCCTATTCGTAGTCGGGTCAGGATGATTTGGTGTCTTCTTTTGTTAGGGGATGTCCATGGTGTTATGTTTTCATAACAAGGCTTGAGTCTTTTGCGTTTCTTTGATTTTGTTAAATAAACTACGGTAGAGCTCGGGTGAGGTTTGGTTTTTATTGTACTTCGTGAGTTGCAAATTGTAGATGGGCTGGTTGTATAACCATGGGGCTTGATTGTGATAGGGTTTCTGTTCAATTTCGGGGATTTCTATTTGAATTTCATTTAGATATTGGATAGTGTTGTGTTGCATACATTAATTTTAGTTATATATTTTTAAGTTAACATAACTAGAAATACTAAGTATAATCTAAAAAAATAATTATAGCACTATACAATAACCCTAATACCAATCGAAAGAGAAAAAAATAAGTATTTTTTTAAGTAAAAATCAAATATAGGTTATCTCCAAAATTTATTACACTACTGGATAGACAATAAATATATCTATCTTTTTTTATTTGAAACATTTTTCTCAATCACTGATAGTTTAGACATAATTTCAAAATGATATATATATATATATATATATATATATATATATATATATATATATATATATATATATATATATATATATATATATATTTGAAAAACAATAGCACGTCGAGATGGCTCCCTATAGGTGCACAGAAAGTTCCATTCAACCGACATTGTATCTCTTATAGTTCACGAGATTTTTATGGGGGCAGCTCTAAATGGGACACACTGTATAAATACGTGTAAAAACCGAGTTTATTTTGTTCCAAGGTTTGGACTCCGTTTCGCATCGTATTATAAACTTCGTTCCAGAGCTAGGATAGATACTTTGAAACAGTATCTTCAAAATTTTTGTAAGATACTTACATAAATTTTGTTAGAGATACTTAAATATCTAGATACTTTAAGTGTAAATTTTTAAGATACAAATCTTTTTAAAAAGTATCTTAGATATCTACTTGAAAATATCTTAGATACTCTTAAAATATCTTAAATACGCTTCAATTATCTTAAATACTTTTAAAATATCTTAAATACTCTTAAAATATCTTAGATACTCCTAAAATATCTTAGATACTCTTAAAGTATCTAAGATACTATAGTATTTTAGATAATCTTAAAATATGTAGATACTTTTGGATACCTAAAAATAAATTTGGTACTTTTAAAATGTCCTTAGTATCTTTCACGTACCTTAAAAATATTTTAAATGGGTAATTGAAAATGTGCATATACTTAAGAATAATTTTTCAAAATATATTAACATATTTTTAAAAATGTGATTATTTTGATGTGATACAAAAAGCAAAAATCTTCACAGGACTAATGAGAAAGGAAGCACGATGCACTACAGCCTTATATTGCGCACTAGTCTTGTTTGAACAAGCTAAATAATATCTTTATTAATAAAAAGATACTTCAACTGCATTTAGATACCTTAAAATATCTAGATACTTTAAAAGTATCTAAATGCATTAAAAGTATCTAAAATAAAAAAAGTATCTTAAATATTTTAGAAGTATCGAAAATACATTTTTAAGATAAAAGATACAGATAATTTTTAAAAGTATTTAAAATTAAGATACATTACCTATAAAATAGGAAGTATCTAAGATAAAGTATCTAAGATATTAAAAGTATCTTAGATATCATCGTGTATTTTTTTTCGTAAGATACTCCCAGCTCTGCTTCCTTCTCACAAAACAAAATGTCACTATTAACACTTATATCGTAAATAACTGTTTTATGAATTTGTTGAAAATAAAATTGCCCATAACTTTCATCTAAAACATTTTTTTCTATAACGAATAGATAGCGAGCTATATCGTTTCAAACAGAGAAATTTTTTGAAAGTTCTTTAATGCTTCGTTTGGATAATATTTTATTTGGTTAGGAGCATATTTTATTATATTTTTTCACAATTTATATATTATTAATCATTAACTATTAATATTCAATTACTATACATATTTATTTATTATTTTTTAACTTTTAGTCATTATGAAGAGGTTTTATAGTTCAGAATATTTACGATTTTACTTCAAAGATATTGCAACAAAAGCTATTTTTACGGAATCCTGTCCAGAAAATGCGCTGGATAACATATAAAAAGTTTCTGGAAATCTGAGCAATTGTGAAAAAATACGGCATAACAATTTATGAATGAAATATAAATTACTCAAAGAATAAACAATATTACGTATATAATACTTATGCCAGGCTGCAGGAAAGTTTATCAACGCTTTGTAATATTAACGGAACACCAAAATGAACAAATTCGAATCAGTTTCCTTGCTCTTATAAGATTTAAATCATTGCTGTCAAAAAATCGCGTTGTATTTATTCGTTTTGATGATATGTTAATTAAACAAAGCGTTGGTGAACGTTTCTACACATACGTCGCGGCATCGAAAGAAGTAAGTTATTGATTTTTTTTAAATAATTTTTTCGACGTTTTCCTAGAAATTTTCATTTTTTCATCCACCACTCTGATCCTGTTAAAGATACGATAACGCGGTCTGAAAATTTAAATTCGGCGTGAAATTATCACTCATGCGTTACACAATATATTGCCGATGAGCAATTTGCGAATTACTAACATTTCGCACTTGTCAATTAGAAAACTCGCCGGAGCTGCTTTTTTAAAATTTGGATGCGTGCGAAAAGAACATGTCTTTTAAAACTTTTTTAATATACTACCTATTTAGTGAACACTTTTGAAATAGTACAATATTATACAGTATTATATTTTTTAAATGGGACGATACATATTTTTTAGGTCCATCCGATAGAGTATTTTCTTTTTCAATTCAACCATATATTCATTTTATATCTTTACATGAAAATATTGAGAAAAAAAATCAATTGAAATTTAAATTAAATTGATATTTATAGTTATTTTTCAGTAGGCTTTATATGAAAAACAATTGAGTTTAAATTAAAATACAGCAAAATTTGTGAATAACGTTATCTTATATACAGTGTTCTATTAGATTTCTATCCTAAATATTTCAAATTGACAAATAGCAGTTTTTGTTTTTCATACATAGCCCACTGAAAAATCAAATTTATTTAAATTTCATTTGAATATTTCTCAAAATTTTGATATATAAAGATATAACATGATTATATGGTTGAATTAAGAAAAAAACATTCTAACGGACGGACGTAAAAACTATGCATTATCCCATTTAAAAAAGTATAATGTATTGTAACTTGAGAACCACTGATTTAAAAAAATATTCTTCTCTAATCGGGTGTCTCCCTTGGTTTTTTTAAAAATTGTCTCATAGTATTTTAATGTATCTTTAATAGTATAGAAATTATTTTAGGTAGCTCGTTTAGCTGTTACACCTGAATACGAGTATGTATTAGGTACATTTTTAAAATACATCATGTTATACTTAACTAAAAGATAGTTATCTTATTTAAGTTGCATATAAGTACCAGAACTTTTAAAACTAAATATATTGCTTGTTAAAAATGCTATGCAAAACATACATTAGTATGCAAAAGCTTTAGGAACGCGTACAATACATCTAACTTACATATATGGAAATACAGGAATTAGAATTGCTTAAATGTTTTCTAGAACTAGAACACGTAAGTACGAGAGAAATGTTATTTTAGATTAGTTTAAAATACTTCACTTTGAATTGTATTTAAATTTAATGGAAATGAAACGAAATTACATGTAGTACGAGTTTCCCATGTCTCTCGCAAGAATCACTTTCCTAATTAGAACTGTAATTATCAGTTAGGGTAATTCAAGTTCGAAGAAAGTTTATTGTGTTAGTGAATTTCAAGTAACTTGTCTCGTAGTTAATTAATCAACTTTACTTTGTAAACTAAAGAACGGAAGTAGAAAAATTACACTACTTTAGGACACGAAAAAGTGATTTAGAATTCAATTAAAATTATAAAAAACATACAGATTTTTAAACTTTTTCTGTGGATTTGCTTAATTAAATTAAGAATAAAATACGTGTTAATTACAAGAGACACGATAAGGATTAAGAAGAGTAAGTACTCATAATAGTTCGGCCGATATATATTTTCAACAATGTTACGGTCCGATTTCGTTAACGCGCTCTGTGTTATATAAACTAACTCTTTTGACGATTGTCGACTTGGAAACGAGAGTCGAGTTAGTGAATTTAGTGGCAATTGTTCGAGAATCTTTCTATTCTATTGCAAGTAGTCGTGAGACCACACCACACACGTTCAAGCATTTTCTTTTGTCTTTACGTACCGTTGAGGTTATTCATCCTTATTTAAGGGAATTATAGGCGTGTGTGTTCATTGGAACAATTGTTAGTTCTTCCGGAAAGCCCCGGGATTTGATTCACGTATCCTAGACAGAAGAGTTCACTTATAAAGCCGCGCAAGATCCTATGTGAGATTTTCTATCAACCTCGAGATCCATATGGCTCAGTCATTAATTTTAATAGTTCTTTCTAGACGTTTTTTATATACCATATTTTTCTATTTGACTTCATTTTTCCAATTGTATTTCGTATTTAACCTAACAAATAGGGCGTGTAGAGCACGTAGTTGGATCTAGGAAACCCGCCAGCCTTTTCAGTGCCTTTGTTTACATTGAGTTTGGTGGATGCTTAGCCTTTTCTATGCTTTTTTGTGCATTTTTAGTTGTTGGTCATAACGTTTGTGGGGTTGGTGTATTACTAAGGCTCAACTGACTGAATATTATTATTCTCTGCCGGAAAATGTTAAATATACGTATCTTTTATTGATAATCATAACCTAGATCCATTCCATATTTACACGAATACAATATTTAGGCCCGGAAAATTTGTAGTATGCTTTGAGTATAGCAGTTCATATATATTATATATTACAAGAATTTAAAGCCTATATATAATGAATTTCGTTGTAAATCAGTGAAATCTATCCAGTGCTGAGAATGAAAGACATCGGCTATCGATGTGAAAGACAAGGTATATTAATAATATGATTTAGTGCATTACAAATTATAACTATTGTGATAAGACGAGGGTAAGAGAAATAACAGATAAATAACTTTTTATAAAATTTCTAAATTATAGTTTCAATAATCATATTTTAACTCTGTTTATCTATTTAAGTTATAAATGTCAAAATTCAGTTTAGAAATTCTTATCGTATTATGATAGTCACGACATTTATTTTTTGATCATTAAGTCTAGAAATTATTATGTATATGTGCGTGACTTTGAATGCCCTAGCCTATGCACCCTGCACCCCTAAGATAATCCTATCCTGAAGATAGCGCTTTGTTTTAGAGAGTTTAGATTAGTTCGTCGCGTCGTGAAGACGTTTGTTTTGGACATGTAGTGTGTTTTAAATTTGGGGCGCGCGCTAAACGCCCGCCTGCTGTGTTACGGAATGTAACATGTTAGTAATTGCTTAGTTGTGTTAGTTATGTTTACTTAATCATAATTGTAATCATATAAATAAAATAGATAGTCATTAGTTAATCAGTAAATATCAAGTAAATGTCCATGTCCATAAATGTAAGTGTAAAGTAAAAATGTAAGTGTATGTGTGTTCTCCCTTTTCACCGACCAGCCAGTTAGAGTGTCATCGTTGGGAAAACAGTAAGCTGTATGCCGTATTAGCATCATCCTCTTCCGCACCCCCTCGTGTTACACTATCAATATTTCTGGTTGATTACATGATTTACATTTCCCAAAAGATACTAGCAAATATTTTATCTTATAAGTATCTTGTATGATTCGCAAAGTGGTGAGATTGTGTGTGCTCACTATGATTGTATAGCTAGCTGACAATATGAATACTCTTAAAAATATTATTAAATTTTTAATATCTGCATAAAAACACTTTCATTATCCTATTTTCTAAAATACGCAATTAAATTATTAAAACATTATGGCTACAGGCTACGCACATTTACATTATAATGACGTGTCTTTTATTTTAATATTATTTGTAGGAAATATATTACGCTGCGCTTCGAGCTTCAAACTTCATGCTCGTGCGACAATCTAGCATTTTGCACCCTCAATACACAAATAAGTATTGACGAACTGTTTCACGATAGTTTTGTACATGTAATTTTCAACCTATTGTTTACGCAATGTTATTAGAGAGTTTTCACATAACGTCAAAATAGACAGCGTGGACCTTAAAATTCCAGGTAACGTGAACGTTACTCTGTAAATGAAAATATGGTTTCACATACCGTACACGTTATTTTATCTGTCACTCATGGGAAATGGTATGCGAAATAGACAATCTTATATTGATTACTGAGTTAGCAAATTTAAATGAGAAAGATTTCAACGATGCCTTAATAAATTGTCACCAAAACAACATTTTAAATAGAAATATTAATTACAGTCTTGCAACCTCCACATACAGTTGCGCAAAATGAAATGTAACTCAAACGTTGCAGTTATCTTCCTCTAAAAGTTTGGTTATATCGGCATTATCGTTAAATATAAAGCAGTTTTCGCCGGACTCTATTTCTGGATAAATAAGTTTAAACGCTATATACACACGGTAAAAAATTTACGTACGCATGCGCATTGAAGTTGAAATAAGTTATAGCGTTCGCGCTATTCATTTTGACGTTATGTGAAAACTCTCTTTTGTTGATTTTACCGTATGTATTTGTATCGTACTAACGGTATATATATATATATATATATATATATATATATATATATATATATATATATATATATATATATATATATATATATATATAATAAATGAAAAATGCTTTCACGGGTACGGCAGTCTGGATGATGGGAAAGATGTTAAATGATACTCTTTAAAGTTACATGTCAAGCTTTCGGAATTTCTTTATTCTTTCTTCAGGACAGCTATAAATTTATGAATAACAAACATGTTGCAATTTTGAAAAATGTTAATTGTACGCACTAAGTACTTACTACTTTGTGAGGTTAAATTATAAACCAAACAGTCATTAGAACTGTATTGACGTCTTGAAGAAAAATTAAGTTCATTAAAATTTAAATTTTGGATTGAATTTACACACAACAAGTAATTGAATTAAGTTCAATACTTGTAAAACAGAGCAAACAGGCTTTTTAAGCATATTAATAAAACTGATCACACTATGAATAAAAGTACAGATGTTAGTGGTTTGAGTTCAGTATACAACTATCTTCTAAAATTTAAAGAATAACATAAATCTAATATTAGTAGAAATTCTGATCCAATATAAATTAAATTTACTAAAATTTATATAATTTTAAATTGTTTCAACATTTAGAACATTTCATGTTTCAAGGTTTGCTTTTTATCGTTTTACAAAGTTGTTAAAGGTTCGAACGTGTCGTTTTCGACTTTAGTTCACACGTGTTTTTTATAACATTGACTTCTTCGGAGCCTATTTGCTCTGTTTTACAAGTGATGAACTTAATTCAATCACTTGTTTTGTGTAAATTCAATCCAAAATTTAAATTTTAATGAACTTAATTTTTCTTCAAGACGTCAATACAGTTCTAATAACTGTATGGTTTATAATTTAACCTTACAAAGTAGTAAGTACTTAGTGCGTACAATTAACATTTTTCAAAATTGTAACATGTTTGTTATTCATAAATTTATAGCTGTCCTGAAGAAAGAATAAAGAAATTCCGAAAGCTTGACATGTAACTTTAAAGAGTATCATTTAACATCTTTTCCATCATCCTGACTGCCGTACCCGTAAAAGCGTTTTTCATTTATATATATATATATATATATATATATATATATATATATATATATATATATATATATATATGTATATATGTATATATACCGGTAGCACAACAGCAAAAGAAATGCTGCTGTTAGTGGGTAAAGATGCCCATATTTATAAAATATGTATATTATTTAGCGTTCTGCTGTCATATATATATATATATATATATATATATATATATATATATATATATATATATATATATATATATATATATATATTATTATTATTATTATTATTATTATTATTATTATTATTATTATTATTTATATTGTACAACTTAATGTCAAACATTTAATGCTAGTGTAACCTGTTGCTGCAGCTGAGCGGATATTCGCCCGAAACGTCCGTTTTTCAAATTAGTAAATTTATAAATAAAGAAATTGGAACCTAAAGACATTTTCTCAAATTAATATAAATTGAGAAGGACAAAGAATATTCAAGTGATGAGAAAACTAATTTTCACCATAACAAAACATTGGCGTTGCTAAAATTTTGGAAAGTAAAGAATATTCGCGCCAAAGTTATGCCGTTCAGTAAACGTTCTGCTAACTTTATTTTGCTACTTCGGTAACTCCACTGAACGCACCTAATAAATCAATAAATAAAATAAATAAATATATCATCACGGCATATTACCCATTGCTAGGTGTTCCAATCTGCTTTGTATACCCAGATACATCAATGACCACAATAATCATCAAAAATTACACTGCTACTTGCCAGATACCATAATACATTGCCCATATTATGTGCACACTTTCTGTCATTAAAAACAGAACTTGCTTTAATTTTGTGGACAAAAAAATCCTTCATAAAAATATTTGTATGCGGCCGTGTATAAAATTATGTCTATAATATTATTTTCATAATCCTGTGCAGAATTATAGATCAGGACATACGGGCTTAAACTAGTTATACGATATCGTATTGTAAATATTAATTCTGGTTTAAGATTGTAAATTTGACTTATATTTACTGCTCCAAATTTATGAGATCCCCGATACAAATTAGGTAATTTCTTATGTTATTTTCAATACATAACATTCGTTTAGAACGCTATAGATTTTAGAATATATAACTTTTTCAAAAAATTTATTCGGAGATACAACTTGGCAACTCAAACATCGTTTTATATTGCCAAGTTTTTTTTATTTCCGCAATCGAATAGTAAATTATCAAATTCAAATAAATCGCACCCATTCGGAGTTCTATTTGGACTGCATTCAAAACTGAGAAAAAGTAAGAGAAAAAGGTTTCGCTTATTACAAGCCAAATGCAACACTTCTTCCCTATAAACGCAAGTAATTTGGCAAGGATGAAAGCGCGGCTTGAAAGCTGGCCAGCGAAAAAGTCGAGATAGCAGCAACTATTTAATCCCAGCACATAAAATACACTTTAGTTGCTTCAGAGGAAACGGAGATCGTTATACAATCTTAATTTATATACATCTGAGAAGTAATAATTCTACAATTTAATTTACTTTCATATTTCTTCCTTGTGTTTTATGTCCTTAAAGTTATTCTAATTGAAATGATGAAAAGACCGTTCATAATAATGAGAAAAATTGCAGTATTAAATTATTAGATCTTTACCTCGCATAGCTAAGTGCGTTATATAGTCTGTTATAGTTGTGATGGTCCGGATTCGAATCTAAGCGGAGTGAAATTTAAAAATCACTCCCAATTTCGAAATCACAATAATATCTTGTGGTGTGATCATGTCGGTCTTGTAAGAATAAATGTTATTCTACACCGCAGTTAAGATATTTACCCACAATTAAGTTTAAAGTTAATTCTAAATGTAATATTTTATAATCGGAAGTTGCACTAAATTATATAGTAAACATCTAAAATTTTTATTTTTTTATTTTATATGTATGTATTAATTTATCGAATTTATTTGTAATGTCTTTCATACAAAATAATAATAACAATAATCGATAAAGTTATAGTAATAGTTTTATTTCGCCAATTCTACTAATATACAAGGGTTGTCTGAAATATTCCCGGAGCGGAAATGAAAACAGTAGTTTTTATGTTCGAAAATGACTTTATATTTCAAAATGTCTCCTTGGACCTCAATGGATTTAGACCAACGTTTTTCTAATAAGTCTATTCCGTCTTTGAAGAAGTGTATAACGTACCCAAAGGCCACCCTAGCCCTTGGGGTTATAAAAGCCAAACTGTGGCCCAGGGGGTGCGTTCCCGAGCGAGGTTTGGGCTCCGGCCAGCTAAACAGTGGAGACGGGGTGGTTCGACGTCGCTGAAAAATAAGGGTGGAAAGGGCGCCAGTCACTCGATCACAGAGCCTACAAACAGCTGAGCGACAAGCCCTCGGAAACTTGAATAATGGGAGAACGGGAAGGTAGCAACAACCGCTAATTTTAAAATAAAAACGTGAACTATATTGCAACAACGTAGGTACAGAAATGTGGTTACAAAACGGTGGTGTATAAACGAAGGGTGTCGGCAGTCTCGCGCGAGTTGTGGCTGAAGGCCGATGGTACATGAGCCTTAAGGGCTACTCGTCGCAGAAGGGTAAGGTTCGTCGGGGCGGTGCGTCGTAACGAAAAATGAAAGCGCAAAATGTGTAGATCGCAGTTGATGCATCAATTACGTCGCGGCGCAAAGTCTCGCAGTACGAGCCCTTAGTACCTTTCCGTGGACGAGATAACAATAATATAAAATACCTTTCAAAATGGCCTCGCGAAAGCCAGCCTATACCTCTTAAAATACACAGATATAGTCCACAGTACATAAAAAAATAAACTGGTCCACTGAAGGTAAACGCAACAAACAAACAAAACGGTATGTTACACAAAAATATAAATATGAATTGCGAAACCAAATAAAGAAATAATTGTTCTGTTGCTTATCTGATCTACTGGTTGGGGAGGCGGTGAAGTCCAGACGGCACGGAAAAATGGCGGACGTCTCTTCCCTCGTGGCTTGGTACGCCAATATTAAAACTCCTCTCCAACACGGCAACCAGGTACAGACAACACGCAGACGGACGGTGATGATGAAACGATGATGATGATGAACGCGATGACTCGTAATGGTGCAACAATGTACTTCATACACCATACGAGAAACTCGTACAAATTTTGGTAAAACCAAAAAAAAAAGGTTCCAGATAAATCCAACATATATCCCAAAAAGGGGACGTCATAAAAGAAAACGAAGAACAAAAGGAAAAGAGAGAAAAAGGCCTGAAAGGAATGAACATTATCAGCACATGGTCTTCTACCCAATTCAAAATGGCTACTAGTTTTATTTTATAAATTTAAATTTTACTTTACAATGAAATATAAAATGTAATAAAGATTGGAAAAATACTAATGTTAGAAATGTACTCAATTAATTATTTACCTTTGATTTAGGACGGCCTCAAAGTGTTACAAGCTGTGAAGATTTTAAATCCAGGAAACTTCCTGTGGGAATATCCAATTCCCAAATTAAATAAATGACTTGTGGATCAAAACCTCTATAACAGATTGCTCAAAACTAAAACACAATTTACTAAAAAAATCGCTTAAGAGCGGATCGCACAACACGTCTAAGTCTTTAAACGTTGCTTTTAAAAAAGGAAGGAAATCTTACAATGCAGAATGTACTTGACTTAAGTCAGTTCAATTAAGAGATTTCAACTCTAGTCTAAGTAGGCAAAAATTTATTAAAAGCAAAAATAAAGTTGGGGTAGTTTACCACACAAACTGACATGTTCATCCAGTAGTCTACTTCGCGGGAATAAAAGTCAAAAACAATGACACAAAAAATGCGCTAACGCGCAGACACCAAGTGAACTATGCGAAATGAAAGCATGAATGGCGGTTTGACATATGGAAATGTCAACAAAGGACTGATGAACGAATGAAGGTGAAGGTTGAAGTCAAGAAAAATGTACAAAAGGGAAAAAGGGAATGGATGAAAACTAGAGAGAAATGGGCCAAAGAAAAGCTAAGGTAGGTACACCTTGAAATATGACAACACAAAATATGATAACAATGAAATACAATGACAATACAATTTCAGGTATGAAGGGACGCGAGTGGAAGAAAGTGATTAGAAAAGCGGAAGGAACACAAAATGAACAGGAATGGAAAATTATTGTTACAAGTGATTTTCCAGAAGCTATTCAAAATACTCGTTCACAACTGCTATGGCGTCTTCATTAGAGGAGAAATGCTTACTAGCAAAGTATGTTTTAAGTTTTGGAAGTAAGTAGAAGAAAGATGGTGCTAAACCTAATGAATAATATAAATGTCCCAGCAAATAATACTTTTACTAGTTGAATTTTAACAATACAACAACACTTGTTTGAGTGAGCAAGAGTGTTGTCACGGCGAAAAATGACTTTCGTTTTGTTAAAACCGTGTCGCTTTTCATGAATTTTTCTATCCAATTGGCACAGAAGGTTGGAATAGTATTCACAGTTGATAGTTCTACCATCTTTTTATTAATTAATGTATGAGTGTGTGTGTGCGCGCGTCCGTGTGTGCGTGCGTGTGTGTGTGTATGTGTGTGTGTGTATGTGTGTGTGTGTATGTAACAAAATTTTATTATAAATATTAAAGAATATTTTATTTTCTATAAGATTTCACTACATTTTATACTTAATATTAAATGGATATAGAGTTAAAAAATTATAAAGAAATTAAATTTCATAAAGTAGCCATAACTATGAAAACAGCTACTATATTAAGATAATTTTGATTGAAAGGTGTCAGTGTCAAGTGAAATTGTCATAGTGTGTTTGTCTTATAATTTTACTGAAAATATAGGATCTTTTGCTATAAATTTTCTATATGGAATTTGCATAAAATACATGCAACTGCCGGAAGATAAAGTACAAGAAATATTATCTTTAGCAAGAAACTTTCTGTATGAAATTTGTACAAAATACATAGAACTGACGGAAGGTAATGTTCTGGCAACATCAGATTTTTTTTTTGTTTCAGATCAGAAGTATAATGGCATATGTAAATTTCGTCAATGGTAACAAATCGATGATTAAGATCTTAGTTATTCTTCTGAAAACATTGCAAACACTTTTGAGAAATTGGCATACGTATCAGTTTTTGATCGTTATTTAGCAAATGCGGCAACCATTCGATGTAATTTTGGAATTATTTTTTTGTGACAGTTTTCGGTCATCCACTACGGGGGTTATCGTTAATGCTCGTTCAGCCTCATTTAAACTCGAGCGCCGACTTAATTTACAAATAAATGTTTTTGAAGAAACAGATTCCCCAACATACTTAGCATTTCGGTATGAATTTCCATTGATTTTAGTTTTGCTAATGATTGAACGATGGCGCTCCGAATTTTTTTTTTCAGACAGTTGTATGTATATACCGGGTATAACATGGAAAGCCGGCCAGAGGCATTAAACACGAGAAAACAGTTTTTCCTTGCGCAATAGTGGGCTATTCATTTTAGATAATAATAAATGTTGTAAAGCATTACATGCTGCATCCAATTCAATGAACAAATTTAATTTTTCAGACTATACTTCCGAATTTTTAAAAGCACAAAATTGACGCCTGTATTGCACTCTCCAAGCCATCAATGAGTGTCTGTCGGGTAAAGTCTGATAAATGCCCGCTCGGTACAAATATGTAATCATCATTACCGAATCTGTGTACAAAGCAGATTGACACACCCAGCAATGGGCAATATGCCGTGATGATATATTTTTATATACATAATGCCGAACAAATCGAATTTAAAGTTTGCTTTGTGTGAATTCAGTTTCAATAATGAAGACTCAAACAGAGCATTTCTGACAGTTAAACGCAACAAACTAAATTTGGTTATTAAATTTAACGCAGAATTTAATTTTTTACAATATTTATTTGAAGAATTATTGTCTAAAATTAATAGGCATCTTTTTCTAAAGGCGGACTCTTTTCCCATGTTAATCGCTTATGGCCTGCTTTTGTGTTACATCCGTATACCAGATAATCCTTTGACTATGACTATGAATGCGCATAACACTGTAAAAATATAAAGACTTGTTTGAGAAACAACTATTGATGTTATATTAATGATACATTAAATAAGAGTAAATTCTAGTTAAAGTTTAATTATGATTTAATGAGTTTAATCAATGTCTAATCAGCCTTATTTAACTGCACTAGTCATTATTAGAGAATAATTAGGATCCTTGCAATTAAAATCAAAATATATGTAGTTAAATTTTATACTTGATCTTTGATATTTATTTCAAAATATTACTTTAATTACCGCGTTATTTGAATTTCATGTAAAATTCCATAAATTATAACTTTTCAATTGTATCACTTTAATGTAAATAATGTTGCTAAACTAGCAAAATAACTTCGTTATTAAAGTTTTGCTCGACTAAATATCTCAGTAAATTCTTGTTCTATAAATATGAAAATAATAACACGATATTGTTATCATTGGAAAGATTCGCTTGATGATCTCAAATCCCGACATACTAAACATTTTCATCGTCGTCTTGTGTAATTTGAAACAACACTCAAGACTCAAGTGCTGTGCTCTCGTTCATTGGAGTGGCTTTGAAATTGCGACAGTTTACACAACTTACTTAAATCTTAAGCTTTTAATCTTCTGCTGCAAAGCTCTTCATATTACTTCTACTTTTCGTAGTCCAACGACATTATTGCAGCTCAAGAACGCGCATTTAAAAACTGAAAAATAAATTGGATTATACGTCTGATGCCATGTTAATTTTATTTCATCTTTTCTAATTGCCTTGCTTAATATTTCGCGATTCACAGACAGATGTCTTTAATTATATTTTTTCATTTTTAATTCTTGTCATCCTTTTAATTTTACATTGAATCAGCATATCTTTTAAGTTTGTTAAATAAGCTTTCTAATGAATTTCATTTTTTATTGAATGATGGTGTTAAATAATACACAATTTATATAACAATAATCAAAATTAAAAGTAAATTATACCTCATTTGACGTAAGAAAATAGTAGATGGCGCTTGCGAGCCAACTGTTTTTACAACCATTAAATTCATCAAATTTTGGCAGTATTAAATATTTTTATCTGTAAAAATGTACAACACCCGAATATTACAAATTACAACAAAATTTGTTTGATATTTGACAACTTATAATTTTAATAATATAATTTTTCGCTTTTGAGAACTACCAACGCCATTTTTTTTACGTGAAATGAAGTACATATAGTCATTTCCCGATTCCCTGAACTTTGAATGTTATATACAAGTGTATGTTTTTCAACTCACTAATGGCATCTCGGTTATCTTAGATGCATAGTTGTCTAGGTAAATTTTAGTTTGCACTTCTTCCGATTGGAATACCCAGCAATGGGTAATATGCCGTGATGATATATTATAATTATTATTAATATTATTATTAATTCTTCATAATGTTTCGAATGGCGATGCTCATTTTTTTATGAATGTAGAATTTCGAGTTTTGCAAATTAGGGTTTTTGTAAAATATATCCTTAAAACATTCTTATTTTGCAAACTCGTAACATTGCCGCGGGGAAGATAGCGTTACCGCGTTTGCAGAGCACCCTACTAGAAAAATAGATATTATAAAAAGCAACGATAATAAAATTCTCGATAATTTATCTTATTTACATTTTCGCGTAAAATTGATAGTTTCAATAGATAGAAGAAGCAAGTATAGCTATAGTATTTTACATAAATAAGCCAGGTAAATCGATTTTTACTGCTGAAAGGAGGAAATGGCTGGCAAGCCTGTCACTTCCTTGAGGCAGTAAAATAGTTACCTGGTGTGTATTGTACAATTTTTTATTTGTTAGGCATCTGTAAATCAAATTTAAAATTATAACCTAAATCTATCATTTACAATTGACACTTATTTTTAACACGCAGACTGTATACTATTATCTACGAAAAATGACTATTTAAGGTCATTTGTTCGAAGAGAGAATACACAGCATTTTATAGCAGTAAATTAGCAACATTTTGTATTAGAAACAGACAGATTATTTTACGTATGTCTATTTAATTTGTGTGGTGTAACAGATATACGTAAATAGTGTAATTACTTTTTAGCATACTAAAAATAGCAGTGACGTATGTCGTAGAGCTACAGACATGTAATTATCTACTATACTGCCCTCTGCACTGATGTTTATCCAGTGGCCATGACATTCAAATCAAATTAATATTATGGTTTACGTCAAGTATACTCGTGTATATTTTTGTTTTATGCAAAAACGTAGATGAAGAAGATAAAACTTTGAGAAAAGCATTATTTAAAAAGAAACAAAATTTTCAAATAAAATACTTTAATTTTTTCAGTAAAAATGTACCTATAAATATTTCGCGTTGCAACGTGTATGAAATACAGTGAAGTTATCTGCAAGTAATATTATATCAGACAGCCCATAAATGACCTTGAATAGTCATTTTTCGTGAATAATACTTCAACAAAACTTAATTTTCACATGTCAATTACGTTACTGCCGTGGTAGATAGTAAATATTAATTTTCAAAAGTAGTAAGCGGTATCAATAAATGAAGTTTACAAGTGAGAAACAAAAAAAAATAATTCTACAAGAAATAGTTATTTTACACACATGTTGCATACAACATTTTTCCTACAACCGAAATGTTTGTGATGTTTCTCATAATACTGAGTGTACAGGCATCCAGCATCTTCAAATTTTTAATTTTTTTCTGCCAAAAATGAACCCAAAAAAGCTATCCCCCGACTTGGCGCCATATGACGCCACGCGAGCACTAATGCCATACAGAGCACACGAGTACTTAAAGGTTAATATCAATATTACAAATTAGTTTAGGTTAGAATACATGTCAAAACATATTAATGTTCTTATAAATTAGATTAGTACTCAACCTGTGAAAAAAATTATTACAATATATATTAATATTTCTTAATAAATATTATTATTTTCATAGTTATTTACTACCTAATTATCTACTTGACAGGTAAATTAACTGAATTTTAATGTTGCCTAGCAACGTTTATTTACTTTTTAATCACTAGTGCTTGATAAGTGACTCTTTACACACTGTAAAAAGTGCATGAAAAGTACTTTTTACGCACGGTTGTAGAAAAACTCATTTTTTTAACAAGAATAATACAATCTTTCTAGTTAATGTTATGTATTTCTATTGAATACCGGACATTAACGAAAAAGGTTGTATTATTCTTGTTATATTATGAATCCTGAAATGTTTTTTAGTAACACATTTTATTGTTTTGTCACGTCATAACGCTTTTTATCAATTGATTTAATATTTTTAAGTACTACTTTGTACTTGTGTGCGTTTATATATACGTTAGAAGTGATAGATACAGGTGTGCTACAACGAGCTTACACTATCTTTATTTTAAAAACTATTCAATATTCTTTTACGAAATTTGATATCTAGGTGGTTTCCGACATGCCCGTTCCTACTAAAATAAGTTCTAAGCAATAGCAGAAAATTTTATGTATGAAACAATAAAAACATTTTACTTATGATCAACCACCTCCGGCGTAACATTTTTGATTTTTTTCTATAAAAACGGCCACTTCTTTAGCATTCTATATTTCGAGAATAGAATCGAATTTCTATAATCTGTAAGAAAAATTTTTATCAAATAAGCTAATATAAATTAATAATAGACATTTTTTTATTACTTCCTTGTACAAAGTAAAGGAAGTATTGTATTCGCGAAAAATTTCGGTTTCCAGATTTCAACGGAAATATCCATTTTGGCCATCCCTCAATCCATTCTGACTAATTTCGTCGTGACGTCTGTACGTACGTACGTATCTCGTATAACTCAAAAACGGTAAGCCGTAGAAAGTTGAAATTTTGTATTTAGGACTTCTATAACATCTAGTTGTGCACCTCCCTTTTTGGTCATTACATAATTTCCAGAAAAGGTACTTTATTTGAAGCCTATAATAGATTTTAATGAAAAACTAAATTAAAATATAATCCAAAACTTTTCAAATTTAGTATATAAGACTTTTATATCAATTGGAATAACATAGCAGAATTTGGTTAAAACAGGCTAACCGGAAGTGATATATTACCTGTAGTTGTTAACAGTTTTTCTTGAATAAAATGGTTTCATTTTGATTTTAAAAATAAATGTTTTAAATAAGAGTTTTAAAGAATTAAATTCTGCGTCTAGCACATCAAGTATTATTAAATTAGCCCTTTGTATAAGCGAGATATGTAAATTTAAAACTTATATACTTTTTGGTTTTTGTAAAGAAGCTTGCAATGGATTAGGACAAAAAATAAAAAAAATAAAAAATAGATGTTAA
The DNA here is from genome assembly GCA_963082715.1 of Harpalus rubripes. NCBI lineage: Eukaryota > Metazoa > Arthropoda > Insecta > Coleoptera > Carabidae > Harpalus > Harpalus rubripes. The sequence continues at coordinate 49,720,692 of OY720453.1, read as the reverse complement.
TGTCAAATTACGTCAAATACGTGCAATTTTATAATTGAGTCTATACTTCATCTTCATATTCGTCTTGCGTACAAGGAAGTCGTGTGGTGTCCACATCAGATTTTTATTTAAATGAATTCTTCGTTAAAAATAGATTGGGTTTGCATAGCTTATCCTATGTTGTGTAAGCAGAATTGAAGATTCTTTAGCTATACCGCTGTACCTCCTTGCTTCTACATCAAAATTTATCATTTTACGTGAAAAATGTATATAACATAAATTATCGCGAATTTAATTCTCTTTCTTTTTTACAATAATTATTTTTCTAGTAGGATACACTGAAAACGAGATAACCTAAAAAAAACTTATTTCTGGCGCTGTCTTACCAGAGATGTTATGAATCATAACAAGCCTTAGATGTCTTAAAGTCCTCGTTCTTACCGACATTTGCGACAGTTATGATAATAATAATAATCCTAGGTATGTTAATAGCTATAATAATACTCATGTTAATGTTTGTAACAATAAATGTTGTATGACTGAAATTTGGAATAATTGTTAATATCTTATTAATTGTTGCATTTTTGCTATTTGAAACACACGAAATCTGTAATAAAAATAAATCTAATTGTATAACTTTTCACTATGACGTCTACAAAATAACGACAACTTTGACATCATAACTCAAAATCCAAAAATCATTAAAAAAACATATTGAGTCATTCAACAGAGCATAGAAAGTACCCTAAAGAATTGAAATCCAAAATCCAGTATTACTTTATAAGTAAATTGAAAAATAAAATTCGGTAAAATTTGAATTTTTGTTTTTATTTAGTGATCTATTTATTTTCGGGAAAAAACAAAAATATTTTTAAACTAGCTGTCCAAGGGCCGGTATTTCCAACTCCGGGTAAATTGTGCAATAATAAATTTACTCTTAGATTAAATTTCGGAATAAGTTAAAATTTGTATTTCCAAATGTTTTTATTCCAAAGTTAAAATGTTATGTGGCTAACACATAACGAAATAATTGTCACTGTCATTCTAGTAAAAAATTGGAAAACTAACAGATTCATAACAGTTTATAATTTGATTGCGGTTAAAGAATGTAATAATATATAGAATGGATGTAAAATAAGAAAAAATTCTAATATAATTAAAATTGAAATAAAAATATTAATTGAAATAGTTCTTGTGGGGCATTCTCCATACCAGCTATGAGTGCCCGTGAGTTGACGCCTGGTAAATGCCCATACGGTACAAATATGTCATCGTCATTACCAACATCTGCGTATAAATCGAATTGGCACGCCCAGAAATACACCTGATAATATATATTTTATAGATAGGTAGTTCTTGATTTTAAACATATAGTGGAGAATAGAAAAACCGATTGAGTAGGAGTTAATGATAAGAATGTAATTTGGAAGAATGCTGAACAAATTTTCAAATTGTCGTAGTTTTCTGTATCCCTGCTTTGTCTCCATTTGTAATCTTTTGTTGCATAGAATCGCAGCGTTATTCTTTTATTAATAATTGGAACGTTGATGGTCGTGGTACAATATCATTTCTACGAAAAAAATTTAAAATTATCATATACACTATTTTTATCCTCCGTCTTAGTATTACTTAACAAATAAATTACCTACTTTTCAGAACTGCGTAATAAAATCTGAATTTGATGTAGTATCAGGTGCAAAGTATTTTTAGATAAGTAAAAACGATTAATTCTATATTATTCCAATTATTTAAATTTATTTACTAATTTCGCGTCCAAACCATACAATGCTTGTATAATAGACAAATAGTATACAATATAATTATTAGGTAGCTATGTAGGTATAATCATATATGGAGTTTGACTAGAATGAATGTCTATGTGCTCTGCAAATTATTTTCATTCTTTCCTGCGCTTTTCAGTTAGTTCTTTTGAATATCCACGAAGTATTTCCAATAATTATAAGAATTGTACAAAGGCAACAAGCAAGTGGTATCGTACAGCTTGGTGGTAGCAGAATAAAGGTTCACAAGAAAATCTTTCTGATCAGTCGCGAAGAATACGCTTCTACTATAAACGAGAGATTATGTATTATTAAAATATTACCATTCCGACGTAATTAGACTTCTTATAATACAAAATAATAATATAATTATAAAATAATTGCATATAATAAAAATTTTTAATATAAAAATACAAAAAATCATCGAGTGAAAAAATAATGATTTTTTAAAATTTAAATTATCTGATAACCTAAGTACTTTATAGGATCGCAGAATGTAATTAATTATTTCGTCGCTATTATCGTAAATATATCATCAAATCACTGTCGATATTTACAAAAATATGATAAATATCAAATTTAACCACGGAATAAATATTTATTATCTGCCTGATCGAAGGATTAAATTTATTCTCGAGATTGTGTATTTACCCCATGAATAAACAAAAACCAAATTTGGAAATATAGAATTTTATGTGTAACCCGAGAATGCAACTTATTCTAGGAATAAAAATATTTCATCGAACATAGAAATACCGGCCCTAAATGGGACAACTTAGTTCTGATTTAATCGATTTCGCATCTCTGAAGATAACCGAGATCCCAATTAAAAAACGAGCATCCTGAATACCTACATTATAGAAAATTGAAACATTGTAATAGACATTAATAACAGGTGTTTTTGTAAATCCCTTCGAATGCTCGGATGTAATTCGAAGCATTCATAAATTAAACCAGATGAAACCAATGCATTCATAATTCGTAAATTCACTCTGGTTAATCGAAGTGAGCGATCCGATCAAAATTTTCTATTCTGCCCTGAATGAAGAGTTAGTTTACTAGAAATTGTCAACTAATATTTTAAGTTCAGATAAGTACCTAATTAGATCATCCCAAAAAATATTATTGATTATTACCATGCATACTGCAATAATCTAAATCCATTGCATGCATCATTAAAAAAAATAAACACTAGTTTTTTTATGTGCCGCCTCTCATTCAGTGCCGTTAACTTTTGGTAAATTAACAGAATATGCCTTTGCAAAATTTGATTCCACGGTTAATTATAAAATATTCACTACAAATATACGTCACTGCCTATACTTATAAACACACTTAGACGCGAAAATAAAAGGACACTTAATTTATTTTGTTCGATACCGTTAGGGTGAGTAGAATATGCGATAACATCAGCCTGTTTAAAATTGATATCATTTTTTCGAGATCGTTCAAAAAATCAGCTGTTCTGATTAACGGAAATTTCTTCTTTAGTGAGTTAACTCGGAAAATTGTTTATAAGGGATCTAGTATGGAATAGATAATTTCCTCGCGAGTGAAAAGTTTATTTTCGCGAGTGGCGTAAATACTACTCCATACAAGTTTTAGACTATACTTTCTCTAACATCATTTTTTAAAAATATTTTTCTCATCACCTGACGTTTCTGCTAAATATAATAAAATATTATTGGTATGTTAAAAAAGCAATAATTTATTTAACTTTCCCTGTAAAAAAACTACAAAAAGAGTAAAACTAGGTGTATTATTAGTTTTTGTAATAATTTGTTTTATAATTTGACAGTTCAGGCAGTTGAGGTGACAAATGCAAATACACAATGAACCAAGCAAAGCCAGCTTTTTTTGAAAACAATTGCGTTTTCCCAAGTATTTGAATGGGTGAAGTGAATTGAAAAACTAGTAGACTTTGACAGCCTACTACACTGTAAAGTTTTGAGGTAGAAACAGGGAAGATGAATCTACAAACAAGTCGCTGAACCTTCTTTTGGGTCGGTTTAGGGTAGAGAGGTAGAAAAATGGGAAGAAAAGGGTAGGAAATTTTGGCCAGGCAGATCAAGGTCCCTTACAGGTATCTGAGTTGCACTGTAAGTAAGTCAGGTAGACGCTTCCACCCGTTTTGCATCTTTAGACCTTTAGAGTTGATTCTGCGAATATGAAATACAGTCATACCAAAAATATGGGTACGCAATCCACCGTTTCGAATAACAATAGCTTTTTTTGCTATTTGTCGCAAGCTATTGACTTTGTACTGAAAATAATATTTTGTGATAAATTTCTTTTCTTGGTGCCATTTTATTTAGGTATTTAGTTTCTATAATTAAGAATAGATTCCGTACTATCAATAATTCCATAATGAGAATAAATATTTTGTTAATCAAAAAATTGGTATTGGAATAACGAATAAATTCAACTTAACATTAATAACACAACAATGTAATTGAAATAGTAGGTACTGACGGTAAACTAATGTGTTGTGATTATGTAACATTTTAAATGAAGTAAAGGGAAAAGTGGCAAATAAGATTTGTGTTTTATTACTTTTATTAAAACACAACACGTACTGCATATTGTTAGTATAAATAAATTAAATTTCTCAATTAATACTAGCAATATTTATAATTCCGGAATGCATACATTGTTTTCCATGTTTTCCAATAAACTCTTGAACAAGATAGAACGTTACAGCATTAACAAATGTGTGAAATAGAAAACTTGAATATAACAAATTACAATAGAAATTAAGTATAAATCACACGTAGGTATTCAACAAATTATATGAATGATTAAAGTTTGTTTGAAACAAAATTGAGGATGTCGATGTGTAAGACATAATATAAACAAATAGCAAATGATATTAGTTATCTGTAACATTTTGGAAATGAAAAGTGGTTGAAACTAATGATGTTTAGCATTTCCCAGAAATTGTGATAGCATTGCACGTGCATTGCAAGGTCAAAGCACCCGAATGGTTTTTTCGGCTAGCTCGGAATAACCGAATATTTCTTGGGTAAGGGTAGGGGGTGTCAAGGAGATGCGAACTTGTTGTTTTACGTATAATTCTGTCATATTGTCGACAGTGAAACTGATCAGTTGTTCTATAGTGGTATTGTGCATTATTTATCTGGTAAGTTTTCAAATGTTATTTTGCTTGATTTCGTAGTATTTGTTCATTTTTCAATACTTCAATAATATAACGTATATTTTAGAAAATTCAATATGGCTCTTTTTAAGTGCAGTATTATAGCCAACATCAGCTGAGTACAATTTCGTGTGCTCAAAATTAATTTATGTCTATCCAGGATTGACGGATAAACAAATTCCTAGGCAGTTATACACATAAAATTCTAATTATTATGTAAGTATATTTATGTACTAACTATAGAATATAACACGTACCAATATTGTTATAGGACACTTGGTTAGCAAGCTTAAAAACCAAATTTAAGACAGAAAGAGGCAAACTGCAAGATGACGAAAAAGTTTTTGTAATGAGAAAAAAAAAATTGCAACACAAAGGAAAAAAGACGTTGTCGCTACAGAAGACAGTTCCAAACAATACACAGGGAACAATATTGAAATTCCAGTCGTAATTGGGGAAGACGACAACACAATTAAAACACATATATATAATATGAAATTAGAATTAAACAATCCAACACCCGACTTACTCATAATATCTGATCGTATGGAGCGTACTAAAGAACACAGATTTGGGATGTTTCGTGAAAATGCAGTGAAAGAAATTTTGGAAATGTATCCTGTCTTAAGACTTGAGGATCAGGTAAAAATATATTTTATTAATTAAGTATATAAAAACTAATATTCTACTGTTTTTAGCTCCATCTTGATTTAGAGAGGTATTACAAATGTAATATGAAATAATTGTTACTACAATATTTCTCACAACCAAGAATAAAGAAGATGGTATCTATATCCGAAAAACGTGGACATTTTGAGAAACTATATTCTACATATAAGAATCATAACTTTCAAGGTAATTTTTCTTTATTTTATATTTATACATATTATTTCATTTTTATTTATAGATTTTTCATATTTTCATTTATTCCATTCGTAATCGTATAATACCGAAATTATAGAATTTAATCTTTCCGCACACAGTAACTATTTAATGTTTATTTTTCATATAAAATTATATTTTTATTATATATCTATATATGTATATGAAAAACTTGTATTAAGTGTACCTACTTTTGAAAAGAAATCTAATAATCTTTTTTGTTCACAGATCTTTCGTTAGACACGGCCATGATGATTTTACCGTGCCTGCTGCAAGAAGATACGCAGAAGATCATATTAGTTACTGATAATGTTCCCCCAGGACCTGCAATCGTTGAAGCAGTAGCCAGCAACAATGATATTTTTCTAAATAATTTGTTTTACGTTTGTGTAGATAAAATGAAAATTTGCGAAAGTAAAACCATTACTGATGCGGTCATCGATTTGACAGCCGCAATATATATTTTTAATTTAAAATATCCTCCCGCTTTTAAAAAAACACTTACGTTTTTAAGTGAATTTATCATAAAATTAATAAACCCTTGTAAAAATATCACAATCCAGAGATTGTTTAATACATTATCTGATTAAGACTATGAATAGCATGTATATATTTTCTTATATATTTTAAGTAAAAAAACCTTCAAAAAATTATGCATCTGAATCAATAAGCAAAATTAATTTTGCATTCCTTTAAATGACAAATTTGAAATGTCGAAAATCACCCCAAAAATACCGTTAGCCATAAAATTGAAACAAATAAAGTAACAAATGTTTAACAATTTATCTATCAAGTTAGGTTAATTTATTTTTATTATGTCTTATTTCTAATTTCTGTTTAAGTGAAAAATGATCTATAATTTAAATAGATAATTGTTCACTCGAACAGAAATAACAAGTAATAATATAAATAAACTAAACAAAGCTTGACCAATAAATCATTAATATTTGTTATTTTTTATTTCAATTATATAAAAAGTATGCAAAATTAATTTTGCTTATTGATTCAGATGCAAACTTTTATTTAAATCTCTTTTACCTAAAGGAAAAGAAAGCACGGAAGTATGATTTTACATGTTAAAGTTCTATGTTTGGGGTTTTTTTAATAATATGTACCAACTTTATTTATAATATGTACTTATTTTATTTGTGTTTTATATAATATGTGGCTAATATGTTTTTTGTTTATTATATGTATTTTATGTTTTTTTATTAATAATAATTTTTATTATTATAAACATTTTATTATTTTCCCTAAATCCTAATATATTTTTTAAGGAATTTGCAACGTCCTTATGTGGGGGATCATATAAATCACTATAAAGCATTTTTATCAACCATACAGATATTTCCAAGTACCTTGTGTCACGTTATTTACAAATCACTATAAAGCATTTTCAACGACCATATAGATATTTGCAAGTACCTTGTGCTATGATATTTATAAATCACTTCCAAGCATTTGTATAAACCTCTGTAGGTATTTCCATCCCACTATATGAAGGGTCGCATCGTGTCTACCTGGGTGTGAGGTAGGTTTTCCTACCCTAAGCAGAGATTGGTGCATCGACCTTTTAATAAGGTAGGATAGTTCTACCTTGGGGTTGCATATAGTTTCAACCCAAAAAGGTAGGTCCAGCTACGCCAAAACTTTACAGTGTACAGAATAATAATCTGTAACAGTGTGACAGAATGTGCTCATCCTGACACATGTGTTCAGTTACAAAATGTGTTGTTTGCACAGTAATGTCAGAGAAGGTTAATTTCCGATCCCTACATGAATGTTTCCATTGGCGATCAGTTGTTTATTGGTTTATTTATTATTCCACGCAATAAGAAATAAAATAATGCATATCTTTAGATTTTTATTTATTCTTTTTTTCACGGCCGCGAAAAAATATTGTACCCAACACGACAAAAATGTTTTTACTAGGCTCACAAGCTTCCACAGCAAACCGTGTAGGTGAGGTAAGCTTGCTCACGCAATATAGTATACCTTTCCACGTCTTGTTACGAAACTTACTATTTTTATATATGCTTGTACTGTAACAGTCTTTCAGGAAAAAATTAAATAGAAAATGTGAGGTACCCTATTTTCTACTTGTTCCCCTGAACAAACATAACAAGTTTGACCAACTTAGTGCAATTTTTTATAAATTTTGTGTAATATAAGGGACACTTCAACAAATAAATGGTTACATTGAAAAATTTTGTCTATAGAAACTGGTGATCTCGCGTGAATGAACCAGCAATTATATCTGTTATTAAGGGACATAGCTATTAGGTTTGTTCGTTTCGCTACATTGCGTCTACGGCTTATTGCCGCGCCCATATACTTTGTTTGGAGGTGGCAGTAAACTGTAGACGGAAAGTAGCGAAACGAACAAACCTATTATCTTTTTATAAGCAAAATTATTATAAACAATAAGGTCAATAAGATGTCGTACCAAGAATCGTTCTATTACTTCTTGCTCCTGAGCACGTGATACCAACTCTGAAATTACAAATCGCATTTAGTACATATTTTATATTTTTGATGACATCATAAAACTTGCTCTACAATGGTAGTAAGAAAGTAGTATATTGTAATATTACAAAAATAAAATGGCAGACGTTTGAAATATCTTGTAAAATAAATCAAGAGAGTGTGAAATTTTGTTTTATTGAGTCTATTGCTTAGGTTACGCCATATATAGATAACTCAAAAATATCATCATCTACGAGCAAGAAAACAAAATCTGATACACTTGATTTTCTTCATTCAATTTATTCATATTTCAAACGTCCGCCATTTTGTCTTTTATTAATACAATATACTACTTATTTACTAGCATTTTAAAGTAATTTTTGAGTACTTTTTTAAAATATAAAAAAATATAGTATGTTGTTTCCTTTGAAATTTCAAAGTTGATATCACATAATCTGGAACCGGAAGTAACAGAACGCTGCTTGATACGTCATTGCTCATATAGTCTATAGTATTTTTTTTATCGCTATCTCACTTAATAACGGAGATAATAATTGTTGTTTCATTCTCGCATTATCAGTCTGGATAAGATTAAAGACGTCCGTGAAGTAGGCACGTCATTGTAAGCACAAATTCTAAAAACTACTTGAAAATTTTGTGCTTCATTTGTATTGTTTTGTGCTGCTAAAATTAAGTCAGCACCCCCTTCCCCTCCAGAGTTATTAATTATGGAAAATGACGTGCCAACTTCACGCTTAGCTCGACATTTGGCAATACAAATAAAATGCAATGTACTGTTAGTTAGTGCTCCTCAAGGTGAGTTTTGTGCCGCATAAATTAAGTCAGCACCCCGTTCCCCTTCAGAGTTATTAATTATGGAAAATGACGTGCCAACTTCACGCTCAGCTCGCCATTTGGCAATACAAGTAAAATGCAATGTACTGTTAGTTAGTGCTCCTCAAGGTGAGTTTTGTGCCGCATAAATTAAGTCAGCACCCCCTTCCCCTTCAGAGTTATTAAATACGGAAAATGACGTGCCAACTTCACGCTCAGCTCGACATTTAACAATACAAATAAAATGCAATGTACTGTTAGTTAGTGCTCCTCAAGGTGAGTTTTGTGCCGCATAAATTAAGTCAGCACCCCCTTCCCCTTCAGAGTTATTAAATACGGAAAATGACGTGCCAACTTCACGCTCAGCTCGCCATTTAACAATACAAATAAAATGCAATGTACTGTTAGTTAGTGCTCCTCAAGGTGAGTTTTGTGCCGCATAAATTAAGTCAGCACCCCCTTCCCCTTCAGAGTTATTAAATACGGAAAATGACGTGCCAACTTCACGCTCAGCTCGACATTTAACAATACAAATAAAATGCAATGTACTGTTAGTTAGTGCTCCTCAAGGTGAGTTTTGTGCCGCATAAATTAATTCAGCACCCTCTTCCCCTCCAGAGTTATCAATTATGGAAAATGACGTGCCAACTTCACGCTCAGCTCGCCATTCGGCAATATAAATATAATGCAATGGACTGTTAGTTAGTGCTCCTCAAGATGAGTTTTGTGCCGCATAATTTAAGTTAGCACCCCCTTCTCTTTCAGTTATTAAATACGGAAAATGACGTGCCAACTTCACGCTCAGCTCGCCATTTAACAATACAAATAAAATGCAATGTACTGTTAGTTAGTGCTCCTTAAGGTGAGTTTTGTGTCGCATAAATTAATTCAGCACCCCCCTTCTCGTCCAGTGTTATTAATTACGTAAAATGACGTGCCAATTTTACGCTCAGCTCGCCATTTTGCAATACAAATAAAATGCAGTGTACTATTGGTTTCCGCTGATGTCGCAAGCTGCGGGTCTTAATAGACTATTTAACAAAATGACAAAAACTGCGCTCTGTGAATTGTTTACACAAGACTTGTGCAGGTAGACGACAATATAGAAAATTTAATCAATATAATAATACTTTTGTTATTGTAAGAAATATGTTAATTTGTTTTGCAGTTCTGATTTGTTGTTTAAAATTAGTAATATCTATTTACTTTTACACTCGAACATACCAATAAATGTGACAATACTTCAACTCTACGTCTACGCAACACAAACAAACCAAATATTAAAATATCACTGTTTTTGCATAAGCGCGACGTTGCCACAGTTATGTAGTATGAGTATATTGGAATACGAAACTTGTAAATGGGTTATTGCAAGTGGTACAGGTCAAAGAAAAACTTTTCTACGAAAAAATAAAGAAAATCAATTTGCTATAGTTACAGTTTTTAATATTAGCTTTAAACTATTTTTATACAATCTGTGTATATAATATAATGTTAAAAAAATATGTTATTGCAAGTATAAATTGTATTAGCTTAACTTCTATTTTAAATGTAGAACAAGTATTTGAATAGGTACACTCGAGTGACAACTACCTTACTATATTTGAATGATTGAATGGGAGCAAACAGTCCAAGGCGGACAAAGCTCGACGTAGATGGCAGCATCATAGCCATGTATTTTTGCCGCGGATAATTTTGAATAACTCAACTGACAGTGAAACTTTTCTTATTACTCTATAAAAATTAGTAAAAGAACAAATTAACAATAAAATTGCTTAACGAACTATTAATAGTAGTATTAAAAATTATTTGATATAAATTAATCATAAATCTTGCATTCATTTCAAAGATGTTTCTTCAGGTTTTGGATAATGTAGATCTGAAAATTTGTTGTTCTTTAAATTAATTGATAAATTGAAAAGAATTTATTTATTTTATACCTTTTTTTTCTCTTGGCGAAGTGTCATTCATCCAAAGGTGAGTTATCAGTACTTGGGAAAGGAAAACAGTTTTGATAATGTAAAGTGTGTTGTTACTCCTAGCGGCAAAATCGTGAAACTGTTAACTTGTGTATATGGCAAAAATTTTCAATGCAGTTTTTACAAAAACTGTTATAAATAAATCATTTTTGTTTGAAGTACCTATTAGGGCAAGACATAATTTTCGTCCTCTTAAGTTTTTCCAGAAAGTCAAATAATCAGCTTTAAATTTTTTGCTAAAACATGCAATTTCTATTTTATTATTTATAATTAAACTATATAATTAAGAGTCATGAAACTTCGTTTTGCCCTAGAAGAACTACTAGTGTACGCTACTTTAAATTTTAAAGTCATTTGCTTCTGTTATATTTGAGAAAACTGCATCCGAAAATTCCTAATATTTAAGCTATTTCTCAATCGATTTGAACGCTTTCACACCTGCCCTTAATTGTTTTTAGTTTAACTGCATTTGAATTTTAATGTCAATATGACGTCATGTCGACACCTACAGCTACTAGATAATACATAGCTGACTCGTCCGCCATATTGGTGCCAAAATGATCTCAGTAAATTATGAAATAGTAACTATTTTTCATAATCAAATATAACTTCCATATTTGTCATATTATATTTAGTATACGAAAATATTCCAAGAAAACGAGAAAATATAAGGTTCGTTATGATTTTTGGTTTTGGTTTTGAGGTTAGAGAAAAATACATGTATTGCATAAGTAATAAAACATACACCTGTAAAAATTATAATCATTTCCCAAACGATTTGCACAATTTGGAACAAAACAACCCGTCATTGTGGATAACTACTATGATTAATAATACTGTAACACTGTTAATGAATTATTAAAGTGGCACCAAAATGGCGGACGAGTCAGCTGTGATGTATCTAGTAGCTGTAGCGCTATTGCTCTATCTTTCTCTCGTACGAGCTCTATAGTAGGCCGCGAAAGAAAGGTAGAACTAATGTGACGTCACAGTGACACTGACAACAATCCTAAAATATCTCGCAAAGTAATTATTAAAAAATAGTTTTTTTTTCATCTTAATCGCTATTTATTGAGTAATACTTTACATTTTATTATTTTTTGTTGTGGTGGAGGACCCCATTTCATGTGTCAGGTTAAAGTTTAGAATACAGAAAGATTATTTTGTTCCGTGCTTTATTCTTTATTTGAGTACAATTTAAAGTACTTTCGAAGTTGTTTATTATAAACAAAGAACACGTGAATTTTGTAGTAAACAGCAACAAGCAGTGGCGTAACTAGGGCGTGGAAGGCGACGCAACGGGTCAGAGCCCCAGGTTCAGAGGGGCCTGAGATCTCATATAAATAAAAAATAATAATAAAAAAGATTTTTTTCTTTTACTTTTGCATACATCTGTTATTAAATTAATTTCTGTTGCCATCTGACGTTCGAACAAAAAACTAATAACGTAATGTAACGTAAAAGTTTATTATAACAATAAATAGATGATAAATATAAAAAACACTACGATTAAACAAATATTAAACATTAATTAAGACTATGAATATTACCAGACATTTAAACACTAAGATTATTTATTTAAACAATATATAGCTCACTTATTTATTTATACAACAATATTTATTTATGTTCACCACTTGTCGACTATCTCTTTATATCACCAACTATTCACACGCGACGCTTATTTATATCAGACTGTCCAATGCCTTCGCTAACAGTGCTTATATACTCCGGCATTTGTATTCGAGAAATTTCTAGGGCACTATTCCAGATAAAAACTCAAACACAGTAGACTTCATCAACCGCGTAATTAAGCAGGTTCGGACAAATCTGTTGCGTCATCGCTAAAAATAGACACTCGCTCGTCCCTGCGACGCGGCTGCGACAGCGGCGGAGACAGTGGCAGCGACAGTGGCGGCGACGGCGGGCGCTGCACATTACAGTAAGATAGCAACACTGTGGTCAAAGTGATAGAACTAGAGTAGATGTAGAAGAATACCCCAAGTTATATTTTCATCACAAGCTAAGTAAGTTGCCGTTTTAAAAAACGCCTGGATAACTAGCCGAATTATAAAACATAGCTAACGAAAGTTTGACAATCTGAATCTGGTCGCGTTTTATTAAAAGACGGGTCTTACAATCTGGTTACAACATAATATAAAAAAAAAAAACACCATGCCGACCATTTCTATCGTCAATAATGAGACGTCATAACTGAAGTCGGGACTACACAGTTGTCCATTTGTCGGGACGCCAGGCACAGTGAATTATTAAATCTTATTTGCGTAAACAAGGAAGATTAAATTATTTTTCTCTGATTGCTTATAGAAAAATCGGATGTGGCCAGCACATAACCTCTCGCCAGATATTTTACCTAGTTGTACGCATAAAACGAAAAATATTTTTAAATACAAATACATATGTTCATGTCTCACTACAAAATAATTCTCACATATATTTGCAAAATCTATGGGATATTTTAATATAAATTATGTGCAATACATACATTTTCTTTATAAGTATTCAATATCCTGAATTTTTTTTTCTACTTACCTTTTCTTTTTCTTTATATTCGTAAGTTTTTCGCAAATTCCTCTTATATTCTTTTTTACGTATATTCTTTTACGTTGTTGACTTTTTTTTATTTTCATAATCTTCATAATAATGTACAAATATTTTTGACAGCGGCATACAAATATTTTTGACAGTGACATTTTTGTGTCAATTACAAACATTTAAATTTCTTGCCTTGAAGTAGTTTGATTTGAGAATTTTTACATCAAATTATTTTATATGCATTTCTTTATCTCTAAATCTATAGAAGATATGTTTATCGAATAAATAATTTAACATTCTTTAATATAAGTATTTACATAAATTTTCGATAAATAATATTTAGATGATTTTTTTCTTGTAACTACTACTTCCGGTTGTCCAATTGTTACCAAAACTTAATCAACTCTTCCCATTATTGTTAGATTGAGGAATCCGTAGTTAAAAATGGCTTGAGTCTTATAGTATTTGAGTTATCGTGAATCCAACATCCACACACACATCCACACACACATCCACACCCACCCACACACACACACACACACATACACACACACACACACACACACACACACACACACACACACATGCGGTCATCATCGTAAAAATGTAATAATCAGATTCTAGGGACCTTAAAACGTGCTTATTCACAAAAATCTGGATATGTGATTTTTAGCATGAATACAATACCTCTCTTAGCGAGAGGTAAAAAGGAGTTACTGATAAATTAGACATCAGTAGCCTTATTAAGAAGTTTTCTGGTATGAGAGCTAGAAAAATTAAGATTTATTAAATATTTATTTTATGGTTTATGTAGTGAAGTATTTATTTTGTATAATTCAGGTTATTTTTTGTTCAATTTTTTTTTTATTTAATATACTATATAGCAAAGAATCAATAAATGGAGGCCCCAAGTCAATTTTGCGTCGGGGCCTCCAGTTTATAGTTACACCACTGGCAACAAGTTCGGTAATACATGTACTATACTTCATTTCAAGTAAGAAAATAGTGATGGGAAGATAGGTGCAGTTTGATCTTGTTTCATTGGATATCGGGGCATTATCCAATTAAGAAACCAGATCAAACTGCACCTAACTTCCCATCTATTTTTTACGTGAAAAAAGTATAGTGTGCAAATTTTTTCCATCTCCATTTTACTATGGCATTAATAAAACATTAAAATACTTAACAATATAGTTAACAACTAAACTTAACGTAATACAACAATAACAATTATATTCGGTTAGTTGACTTTTCACAACATCAACTATCACGAATTTCTACTTTAAACTTCAAAACCTAATATTTAGCACCATCTAAAATTATCTTAAAACTTCCCTGAAGGTCGCGGTGCACCGTCTAGAAGTCCAGAACGTTCTACAACAGCCCAGCATACCATAATGGGGTATGTGATTATGATCAAATTCAGAGAAAATATTTATAGGAGGTCCTACCATTTTTTAAGCGACACAACACTCAAAACTGACTTTGGACAGCACTGCTAAGCAATAAAAAGAATTTTATATTAATTTTAAGTTGGACATAAATAAAATAAATATAACATCACGACTTATTACCCATTGCTGGGTGTACCAATCTGCTTTGTCCACATCAGTTGGCACGTCCTTTTCGATTATTAATAACTCTAGAAGGGAAGGGGGTGCTGACTTAATTTATGCGGCACAAAACTCATGTTGAAGAGCACTAACTAATAGTACATTGCATTTTGTTTGTATTGCTAAATGGCGAGCTGAGCGTGAAGTTGGCTCGTTATTTTCCATAATTAATAACTCTGGAGAGGAAGGGAGTGCTAAATTACTTTATGCGGCACAAAAGTCACCTTAAAGAGCTTTAGCTAACAGTACATTGAATTTTATTTTTATTGCGAAATGGCGAGCTGAGAGTGAAGTTGGCACGTCATTTTCCGTATTTAATAACTCTGAAGGGGAAGGGGGTGCTGACTTAATTTATGCGGCACAAAACTCACCTTGAGGAGCACTAACTAACAGTACATTGCATTTTATTTGTATTGCCAAATGGCGAGCTGAGCGTGAAGATGGCACGTCATTTTCCATAGTTGATAACTGTGAAGAGGAAGGGGGTGCTGGCTTAATTTTAGCAGCACAAAACAATACAAATGACGCACAAATTTTTCAAGTAGTTTTTAGAATTTGTGCTCATAATGACGTGCCTACTTCACGGACCTAGATTAAAGTATTGTAATGAAGGTAATCAGCATTTTGTCTATCATTATTTTATCTTCACTAAATCATAAATGAAATTATTTAATAGCATATAATCTAAAACATTTTATCTATTTTTAAATTTGGTAGTTTGTTAAAGCTTCAATAATAAATAGGATATAACACCAATGACTACATTTATCTCGACGTTTGAAGCCGCTTGAATTTAGTAAATCCGTTTTATTCTTCGAAATAAACGTTCGAGATTAATATTTCCAGCCGCTTGAAAATGTTAAATCAAGCCTATAACATAACAGGCTTGGACTTATGAAGCGGTTTGACTTCTGTCGAAATAAACAGTGACGCTTCAAATATTGTAAGTATGCATGCGAACATCAGCAATATGTTCCAGTGATCATTTGTTGGTTAATTGCATTTCACCTCATTTCTAAAATAGTCGAGACATAAAACTTAATAAACTTGTCCAAAAGCGAAATATATGGAGTGATGAATAAACATATTTTTTAATGTTTATGAAAGAGAAGACAAATAACATGACAATTTTTAGATTTTGAGGTTATATATTCAGCATGATATTAGATTATATATCTCTCCCTGTCTGTCTGTATAATGTAGTATTTAACTATCTTTTTTTAGTCGATACGAATTTAAAGAAAATTGAAAATTACTCAATCCTATTTATAATCCGCCGAGATAAACCAATAGGATTTTTGACGTCATAATATACTTGAAGCCACTTGGATTGTCGAGATAAACGTAGTCTATGATATCACCTAGCAAACAAGTGTATGGCACAATCTACAGGTGCCCAGAATAACCTGAGGATCATCAAAAATAGAACAATTGTTAAAGGCAAATTCTACATCGTTAGAATGTTAAAAAAATATATTTTGAACGAGATCACTACTATTCGAAAGAACATAAAAAGTGCCCTAAAAATGTGCAAACCAAAACCCAGTATTATTTCATATTTTGAAGAAATTCGGAAAAATAAAAATTATAAAATATACATTTTCGCCTATATCTAGTGACCTATGTTTTTTGTCATGAAATGTTGGACAAGTTATTTTGAACCGCCTGTATATACTACATGCTGACACAGAACAAACAAAAAGCATACAAGACAGACATTTACAAATTTTAAAAACATTCTTATGCTATAAAATAAATGCTAGAGAATGAGTGAGCCATGGGTAATAATGATTGTGAGCACGAATTACAAATATTTTTCTTTATACACAACTATAAACAACTATCTATCTTCTTAGTAACGAGTCCGAAAGTACGTTTTTATGGCCTAGCCTTAGGCCGGTAGTACACAGTAACGACCTTGGTATTACAAAATTGACTATTACATAATTTGTAAATTGTAAATTAGATAAAAATGCGTTTAATAAATTTCACGTTAACAAAGCACCAAAGAAACATGTTTAAAACAAACACGACACTTTTGAGTAAATAATTATTATTCAATAGTTATATACCGAGTGCTAAGAATTTAATCGATTAAATTTGACATGGTTGATTTATGCAATAAATTTTGCATTATTTTATCTTAAATTATTATGTACGATAACATTTTTTTAAAATCAATATTTTATAAATAAGCCTGACATAAAATTTAATCAATTCAATTCTTTATAATGAGGGGTATATGTCAAGATTATTTCATTGAATTTAATAATTTGCTTGAATTTAATAATTCGGCGTGTTTAAAGATACAGAATATTAGTAAAGGTAAAACACATATAAGTATCTTGCTTCTGCGACTAATTATCCGGCCAAATATACATTTAAATAGTTCAAATTTTGCATATAAAAGCGAGCTTTAATTTAATCGGTGTTAAAATGCTAAGTGCTATATTTAATCACTTATTAAAAATGCACTAGAAAATAAGACATTCTTATTCGTCAAATTTGTAACGAATGAAATAAACTAAATAATGCGCCATAAAAATAGTTGTTGAGTATACAGAAAAATTTTATACGACATTCGGCCGGTAGCTGCATTACGATCTTGCTAGTTCTAATGTACTAGGTCGGCCGTAAATGCTTAGCTTCCGACCTAATAACGTAAATAGCTAAAAATGAATAAACACACAAAGAAAATGTGAATAGGTACGTTGTTGTGCAGCCCTTATCATATTATGTTATTTATAGTTTTATGCATGCTTACTAACCTGACTGACACTGCTACTGGCTCTTCTAGAACCAGCATCAGACCACGTGGAGCCACTGTATCCCAGGTTGACGTGTGGTCCGCGAAGAGACATACGATAGGGAGACAAACTTCGTGGTTTCCCTACAAACACAAAAACATCACAGAATTGCAATCAGAAGGTGGAAATTTGCTTCGTTAGCAACTTTTTCGTTCATTAGAGTTTAGAATTGAAACATTGGAAGTTACTAGTATTTTGTTTCTACAGGGAGTTCATTTTAAATGAGTCACTATGCTATCCCGAGAATTATAAGAACTATACAAAGCAGGTTAAATTAGCAAACAATTTTTGTTTGACCAGAGTAATGTAATGTAAAAAAAAGTTTTTATACCAGTGGTTCTCAAAATACTGAGCCTAACTTTTTTTATTTTAGATTATATTGTCTTATACGTTAAAGTATTTTATTCTGAATTCAATGATATAATATTTTAATAATGTAGCATAACGATTTTTTTAAGTAAATGTATGTAAAATTTTGTCCTAATTTTATTTAAAAATAAGAACAAAAGACATAAGAATGCCAAGTAAATACATGCTATTTTTGTACAAAGAAAAATAGAATGGTATATTATAACAACGACGATATAATGGATGCTCTTATTAGCGAAAATAAAGTTTACAACACAAGTTAACGAAGCCAGCAAGGGTTGTAATCATCCGGGGTAACAATAGCCATGAGTTTTATACTATACTTTATCTACGACAAATACATATATTACATACAATAGCTATTTGTGTATTAAGAGCGCAAAATGGGACATTGTCGATTGAGAGGTTGTTGCCGCGCGACGCAGGAGCGAGGCATTCTCTCGAAATCGACAATGTCCATTTGCGCTCGAAACACACACAAGATTTTTTCTACAGTCGCCACAATATGGGGTCCTCCAGCATAACAAAAATTTATTTTTTATTTATTTTTACTTATCGGTATTTTCCATTCTTCTTGAGCTATTGCTTCAATCTAATCTAAGCATTTTATATTTTCGTTTTTGTAAATGAATGCCCTATTTTATTTTCACAGCAGTGCGGCATTTTGTTTGGTTATGCAAGTGGGTAATGTGTAACTATACAGTGTCATTAATTCCTAACTAAACGTTTTCATTAAGAATGTAGCCAAGTAACATTTCTCAACATTGTATAGTTAGAAATTTGAGGAGCGAGCGTTTTTTCTACTTTGTCGCTCTAGAGCGGCAAAGTGACATTTTGCGTTAACAAAAGAGAGCGCAAATGGCTACTTTGTATATAGACTGTAGAAAAATAATTTTATACTTTCTTTTCATAACACTGCAATGATTTGTGATGTAATTATGGTGATGTCATTCTGAAATGTCAATTTTTGCATATTATGTATTTTATTAACAATGTTTCGATTGAATTACAGGGAATAATGAGTATTATTCCCTGATTATTATTCCTTGCGGCTGCGGATATGGCATTATATAGCTAAAACTACATTGCATGTCCACGGTAAAATAGTAAAATTCCATTTTATTAAATTTTGAGCTTGAAATGCCATTTAGCACTTTGTTAAGAGAAGTTTCAAATGCGGTATTTCGCTACCGAAAATCGGTCACTTCAATATGTTGAGATTGAGGAATATTTGTTGTATGATGTCCGGTTAGTAAGAATGTTGTTGAAAGAGTGAGTGATTATTTTTGTGGTTATTATTATTATTATTGTTTCGAGTTTGTGGTAACCCACTAAGGGGAAATGCGTGAATTTATATATGTAAATATGTATATATTATGTAAGTTTCAAATGTAGTATTTAACAAGCGGAAATCATTGAAAGTACCAAGATTTTAAAGGTAAAAGATATACGCACACAAATCAAATATCTATTTAAAAAATTACGAGCAGCTTATACAATGTCCGGCAGAGGAAACGCATGGTTTTCAATAAAGCGTTACACAAAAAGTATTTGATTAAAAAAAACATATTTATATCTAAATGAACCTTGTACAATGACATTAAAAATAATATTATCTCATGTGCGGGAAATTACATCGCGGAGATATCCCACGTTTTCTGCAATGCATTATTCCAGGCGTTCCCTGAAGCTGCGAACTGCGTCAGTCAACATCTGCCGCGGAAATTGATTTAAATTAAATTTCTTCCTTCAGTTGTTGCAGCATACGCGGCTTATTAATGAAAACGCGTGAATTCAGGTAATTCCAAAGAAAAAAGTCAGATGTTGACTGATATAAATTTCACAGCTTCTAGGAACGCCTGCAGTCATGCATTGCAGAAAACGGAGGACATCTCCGCGATGTGATTTTCCGCATATGAGATAATGTTTTTAATTTTTTTATTATTTTAAATGAGAGTTCGTTTAATTTTGAAGCAATTCGTAGTATTAAAAAATAATAATTATTTTCAGTTTAACGGCATTTGAGTTTTAACGAAACATATAGCAATCTTTCTCGCACCGGTTTCTCTAGAAGGCTGCGAGAGAAAGATAGAAATAGTTGTGATGTAGGTATATAAATGCTTAAAATATCAAATATTTCAAAAACTAACAATATTTTAAAAATATTTTTCGTCTCAATCCTAATTTTGTCTTGTCCACTTTCAATCTAACTAACATTTTCTCAATTTGCTACTATGGTGGAGGACCATATTGAAAACCATACGTTTCCTCTGCCGGACCCTGTATATTAAGTTCGTGATATAATTTTGTTAGAAATAGAAAGTGTAGTACGATCAAAAAATTAATTTTTAATGGAATTATAAACAAATGTTGTCACATTTTTTAGCAGACTTGAATCATACTTTTTACCTACTCTGCTGCAAAACTAGTCAATATGGACAAGACTACGTTTATCTTGACGTTTGAAGCCGCTTGCATTTAATAAATCCCTTTTCAATCTTCGAAATAAACGATCGAGATGAATATTTCAAGCCGGTTAAAAATGTCAAGTTAAGACTGTTAACAGGCCTGGATTTATGAACCGGCTTGACTTCTGTCGAAATAAACAGTGAAGCTTCAAATAATGTAACTACGCCTGCGTACATACGCAATATGTTGCTGTGTTACTAAATTCATATCATTTGTTGTTTTTTTTAAATTTTATCTCATTTTATAAAAGCCGCGACAGAAAAATGAGTAAAATTTTCCAAATGCAAGATATTTGGAATGATGAAGAAACAAATACTTATTTAGTGAGAAGACAATTAACAATATAATGCGATACGTGACTCAAATGACCTTGAAGTGCTTTTAATCAACTTGGTTTGTGTGCGCGTGTCACTTTGACAAGTACAATATGTTACTTTGATAAGACCAATGTTTTGACTTACTTTGATTTTGAACTTCCAAAAAGGTATTTATGGTAAACATTTTTCTACCACTGGTTGATAGATATTCTTAATAATTTTACTCAAATCTACTAATGCAGGTAATTATTTACACAACATGTAATAACGGTCTGATTTTATGTAATTAAATAATTTAATTTAATTCGATGGGGATAGAGTATTCTTTCATAGATATTACTGCTAATTATCAATCTTTGCTATTTTCATGTTCTAATTGTACAGTGAATTGCAGTTTAGTGTTAGTGGACATGCTGTTCATTTATGGAGAAGCAGGGCAAAATTATTTATTGGCACAACGTCTGTATACTGAACGTTTTCCTTTACGGCGGTGTCCCAATCACCGTTTATTTGTCAGCATCATCGAGACACAGGATCTTTGCGACCTTTTCGTGGGAGAGGCGGTGGCCACCAACGACAACACATTAATATTGAAAATGCTGTCTTAGATGCAGTAGGAGCTGAACCAACCATTAGCACCCGGAGAATATCTCGACAGTTAGAAGTATCTCATTATTTAGAATGACAAATTTTGAGAGATTACAACTATCGCACCCATTTCATTTTCAACGAGTTAATGGGCTAACAGAGCCTGACTATCTTTTCCGAGTAACGTTTTGCGATTGGCTTTTACAACAACACGCTCAAAACTCTAATATGCCTTCTTACATAATATTTTCTGATGAGGCAACTTTTATGAGAGAGGGAATTCATAGTATTCATAATTCTCATTATTGGAGCCAACGCAATCCACATGATGTTGTACTAGATAGTTTCCAGTATCGCTTTTCATTAAATGTTTGGGCAGGTTTTGTAAATAGGATGTTACTTGGACCATACATTCTACCAAATAGGATGACTGATGATAATTATTTATTATTTTTGCAAAATACACTCCTACAGTTACTTGAGGATGTGCCTATTAATGTGCGCCAACGGGCATGGTTTCAGCACGATGGTGCGCCACCGCTCGAAATGTGAGAGAGCACTTGAATCAAGTTTTTAGGACAGGTGGATTGATCGCGGTGGTCCTGTAGCTTGGCCTGATAGATCCCCTGATTTATATCCGCTGGATTTCTATTTCTAGGGCCATTTTAAGTCACTTATCTACGACAACCAAATGCGCCGGAAAACGAAAAAGAACTTTGGCAGCAGATCCAAAATTCCGCGGAAACAATAAGGCAACAAAATGCATGTCAAGCTTGCACTGCATCGTTTGTTCAACGCGCTGCAATGTGTGTAGCAATGAATAATGCAATTTTTGAACAATATTTGTAATTATTGTACTTAGAGTCATCAGGTATATGTTTAGTAATTTAGAAAATTATCTTAAAATTAAATACAATGCATAGATTTTTGAAATTGTTGTGTATTCAAAACTATTATCTCTAAATTGAACGAACATTACGTAATGTTACTTTAATAATTAATTTAATTTAACACTTCTTTCAATAAAGTGGTCATAAAATTTTTTTTTGTTCCATGATCAGTACGTCGGGTAGTATATGCCCTTTCATTTTTTTCCCGAAGTATGATTACACTCTGTATGTCAATATACGTAATTGGTTAAAAAAATAACCAGTAGTTAAAAATTAACCACTGAGATACAGCATATGCCCTGAATTCAGTTAAAAAATTAACATATATTAATTTATTTCATTTCTGCCACTCTTATAAGTCATAAATAAAATTAATACAAACTTTATATGATTTTTTCTCATGAAACACATAAATACCTAATGTATAATACTGAAAAATAAAAACGTTATATTCTTATAAACCTCGCTCAAACCTTGAGAAATAATTTGTGTAATAAAATTTCAAGTTTAAGTGCTTTAATATTTTACACATACGTCGTCGGGTCGTTAATGTTTAGCTTATATTTAAAAAAATATGGTAAAATATAATTATAAAGAGGTAAACAAGTTTAAGTGCTATAATATTACACACATACGTCGACCCGTTAATGTTTAGTATATATTTAAAAAAATATGTTTAAAAATAATAATAAAAGAAGAAGTTGTAGTTATCTTTATGGTTTTGTGTATCAAGATTGTAAAAGTCAGCTTTTTACCGAATCTGAAGTTTGCAGTCGAGGTAAAAGCTGAGGCCAGCAAATTAGTTGTAACTAAAAAAGGCTAATATACAGACAAGGTAAATGTTTTAAAATGCCTATATATACCTGTACATAACCCTTCTATTAATAAAGTAAACCAAATTAGTGCGCAGAATCAAATATTTGTGATGATTTGATGATGTGTCGTTGGTTGTCATGCATATCACACTGAAAAATTAACAAATATTTCAAAAAATTTGTGATTACATAGACTTGTATAAGCAGTTGGGGTATTTCATATTTGGTCTCAGGCTCGCGCAACCACTAATTTGATTATTTACGAACGATGATTACAGGGTCCAACAGAACTAAATTTTGTCAAACATTAAATTCCAGCCTCTCCTGTATCCCAGTTAAAACCACGGTCAATGTAGTTCTTGCCGTCCCTGAAAAGATAGTGATGTTATATTAAGCATTGCTACTCAGTATTATGTTAAAAAATTAAAACTGTGTGTGGATGTGTGGATATTGGATTCACGATTTCTCAAATACTATAAGACTTAAGACATTTTTAACTACGGATTCCTCAATCTGACAATAATGGGAAGAGTTGGTTAAATTTTGGTAACAATTGGACAACCGGAAGTAGTAGTTACAAGAAAAAAATCATCTAAATATTATTTTTGGAAAATTTATGTAAATACTTATATCAAGGACGTTAAATTTTTTATTCGATAAATATAAATTCATTATTATATCTTCTATAGATTTAGAGATAAAGAAGTGCATATAAAATAATTTGATGTAAAAATTCTCAGATCAAACTACTTCAAGGCAAGAAATTCAAATGTTTGTAATTGACACATAAATGTCACTGTCAAAAATATTTGTATGCCACTGTCAAAAATATTTGTACATTATTATGAAGATTATGAAAATAAAAGAGTCAATAACGCAAAAGAATATACGTAAAAAAGAATATAAAAGGAATTTGCTAAAAAATGACGAATATAAAGAAAAAGAAAAGGAAAGTAGAAAAAGAAAATTTCAGTATATTGAATATAAAGAAAATGTATGTATTGTACATAATTTATATTAAAATATCCATAGATTTTGCAAATATATGTGAGAATTATTTTGTAGTGACACATGAATATATGTATTTGTATTTAAAAATATTTTTCGTTTTATGCGTACAACCAGGTAAAATATCTGGCGAGAGGTTATGTGCCGTCCACATCAGATATTTTTACATCCATGTGAAGAAATGATTAGATTTCGGTTATAACTAGTCAACCGGAAGTACCCTCATTTTAAGATATTCTTGAAAAAACAAAAAACACTGCTAAATAAATTTTTTCCATATTTAATGTTATTATAAATATTAAATAACATTTTACTCTCTATTTTTACATATTATACTTCATATTCAATGCATATAGAGTTAAAAAAAATCAGGTGTGGACACCACACGACTTTCTTGTACGCAAGACCAACATGAAATATAGACACAATTATAAAATTGCTCGTAATTGACGTAATTTGGCTTGAACATTAATTTTTTTATTTTTTTGTACTTTTTTGTCCTAATCTATAGCAAAATTTATTACAAAAACCAAAAAGTATATAATTTTTATATAAAGGGCTAATTTAATAATATTGGTTGTGCTAAACGCAGAATTTAATTCTCTAAAACTATTATTTAAAGCATTTATATCTAATATCAAAATAAAACCGTTTTATTCAAGACAAACTGTTAATCACTTCAGGTAATATGTCACTTCCGGTTAGCCTATTTTAACCAAAATCTACTATTTTATTCCCATTGACATAAAAGTCTTATACACCAAATTTGAAAGGTTTTAGGTTTTATTTTAAAATAGTTTTTCATTGAAATCTATTATAGGCTTTAAGTAAAGTAAAACTAGATGTCATAATAGTCCTAAATATGAAATTTCAACTTTCTATGACTTAACTTTTTGGAGTTATGCAAGATACGTATGTACGTACAGGGTGTAAATCAAAAAGTGGAACATATTCGTTTAATATGAGATATCAGTTTTTCTTTGTGCAAACGTTACCTAATTATTTTATGTAATAATACTTCAAATAAATGTCACAGATATTATTTTGCGTAAGATTATTTTTATTAAATTTATTATGTTTTGTCTCTAATTAGCTATTTAGATACGTAACCGATGCTGTTGGATAAGAGCTACATTTAATGATACTGGTATTCACGTATTTTATTTCAGTTTATTTCTAGATTTCAGTGTGAGAACATCGATATTATAGTGATTCAGGTGAGAGAGTTAATCTAGCATGTGTATGATTGTGAGTGTGCGTGTGAGCAGTACTGGGTACTGTAGTGGCCGCATCGTGTGAACCCGAGGGTCGCCAGCCTAGCAGCAGGGGAGGCTGTAGTGACCCACATCTGGTGTCGCCAACGGCAGCAGCAGTTAGGGCTGTAGTGATCTGATCCAGTTAGTTAAGAGGAATGTCTCCGGATCACCACCGAAGCGGCAGAGGGTCCGTAGTAACTAGCGGTACTGCCCGTAGTTGCCAACATGTGTGTACGGTGTGTGAATGCCTGAACCTTTTGTAAATGATTGCCTCCTCACTGAGTATTTCTCATGTGTTAATTCTTTTACAGAAATAATCACGGCGTGAAGGAGGATTCCGCGTGACCGGGTTCGGCCAGGCGACGGTCATCTAGATTTGTTATTATTTTTGTATTAATACTGTATATACCTGTTTGGGTGATAAATGTGTTTTAATATTCTAATTTTCAGCGCTAACACTTAATCGTCATTTATAACATTTCAGAAGTGGGATCAGAACATTTTTAACTTTCAACTTTTGGGATCACACCAACAAAGCTTTTGGAACAGTGCGGATATTGATTACGTTTATGTTTAGCTGGATTACGAACCTGGAACAACATTACAACATGACTTTACCTAACAGCAGTCCTCAATTTCAGTATGTATGTTCACTTTACGCGCTATGCATTAATGGGGCGAAATAACTACCATCATGTATGTGAGATCTCGCTGGAGAGGGTATGCAAAAATATGGTATAAAGCGCTGCAAGGAATAAATCATTCTTGGGAGTCATAGAAGGCTATGTTGTTGAAGGCATTTCCGTCACAAGAAAATTATTTTCAGTTGCTTCAAGAAATGATTTCTCGCAACAAGAAACCGGGTGAACTTATGTTGAAATACTATTATGAGAAGCTGGCGCTACTGAACACTTGCCCTTATCAGAGAATGCAAGAAGCCGCAGTCACTTTTATTATTTTTGAAGACGATCGAAGATAAATTAGCGACACGAAACCTTTCTACTCCCCTTAAACGCGATTTACATCGTACTTTTCAGAAGAACAAGTGGCCTTACTATACTACGCAGCAGCACGACGATGGAATGGAGAACATTTGTTGCTTTATTTGTGGAAATTGGGACATACACGCTCACATTATAACAAAAAACGGCAACTAATATCGAATTGTGCAGAACGAAATGGAGGCGAATTCAGTGCAAGTAGGAACCAGCGACCACAACAACGTGAATATCAGCATGTTCAACGTCAACAAGAGCCACAACCACAACTGCCAGAAAGGAACATCTTAACAACTTCTGCGGAGGTAAGCGGTAATTGTCTAAGCGTACGTCGATATGGGGTCCACTTGCATAACCATGAAGGAAACGAGCACGTATTCCAACGAACAATGTAGTAGCTGACAAAGATATGGAATGTGTTCTACCAGTCTTGAACTGATGCGGAATTAACAATTCAGAAGGATAAAATTATAACAAGAAGATGGAAGTGTCAAGCTGACTGGATACTCGCCGGACAAATGACAAATTGAAAATTATCAAGAACATTTAAGTAAACCACCGGAAACTAACTACGAAAGGAATATTTATAAAAATTACTGTTTACGAGACGAACGGGTTTACCGAATTACCGCTTCCGGAATCTAGTGGGTTGTACCTAGAGCACAGCGGCTGCAGATAGTACGTTCCTGTCTTGATGAGTTTGGACATTTTGGAATTTACAGGTTTCCTGGAATGAGAAAATTCGCGAAGTACACGTGAACTGTCGGAAGACAACAGCGCTTCGGATGTTGATACTGATGCTGCAGGAGTTTGGGATTGATTCCTCGAGGACGAGGAACTTTTCAGGATGGCCGAACTGTCACAGATATTATTTTGCGTAAGATTATTTTTATTAAATTTATTATGTTTTGTCTCTAATTAGCTATTTAGATACGTAACCGATGCTGTTGGATAAGAGCTACATTTAATGATACTGGTATTCACGCATTTTATTTCAGTTTATTTCTAGATTTCAGTGTGAGAACATCGATATTATAGTGATTCAGGTGAGAGAGTTAGTCTAGCATGTGTATGATTGTGAGTGTGCGTGTGAGCAGTACTGGGTACTGTAATGGCCGCATCGTGTGAACCCGAGGGTCGCCAGCTTAGCAGCAGGGAAGGCTGTAGTGACCCACATCTGGAGTCGCCAACGGCAGCAGCAGTTAGGGCTGTAGTGATCTGATCCAGTTGGTTAAGAGGAATGTCTCCGGATCACCACCGAAGCGGCAGAGGGTCCGTAGTAACTAGCGGTACTGCCCGTTGTTGCCAACATGTGTGTACGGTGTGTGAATGCCTGAACCTTTTGTAAATGATTGTCTCCTCACTGAGTATTTCTCATGTGTTAATTCTTTTACAGAAATAATCACGGCGTGAAGGAGGATTCCGCGTGACCGGGTTCGGCCAGGCGACGGTCATCTAGATTTGTTATTATTTTTGTATTAATACTGTATATACCTGTTTGGGTGATAAATGTGTTTTAATATTCTAATTTTCAGCGCTAACATTTAATTATCATTTATAACATAAAGTTTAAATTCTGCATCTAAATAATGCGAAACGATTATTTTATCTCTTCATAGAAACGAAAAAGTTAATTAAGTTACAGTTTTCATAACCCTTTACTCTCGGCAGCCATGGATTTATGTCACAAAGTAAATAAATGCGTTGTTTTTAACTGTCAAATTAGAACTAAAACAGTTTACCTTTTTTGTGTTTTGTGTTAATATACTATTGAAATCTAAATTTAGTCCTAATTGTCATAAATCCATGGATGTCTAGACTAAAAGGTCATAAAAACTGTAATTTTGTAAATTATTTTTACGTTTATATGAAGAATTTAAATCTCTTAACTTTTATTTGAAGTATTTTTGCATAAAATAATTAGATAACGTTTACGCAAAGAAAAACTGATTTTCCATGTTAAACACCTATGTTCCACTTTTTGATTTACACCCTGTACGTACGTACATACATATGTATGTACAAACGTCACGACGAAATTAGTCAAAATGGATTCAGAGATGATCAAATTGGATATTTCCGTTAAAATCTGAAAATCGAAATTTTTAACCATGGAAACCGCCACTCTATTAAGAAAATGCTGATTGACAGATGTCAGTGTCAATTGCAATTGACATATTTGTATTATAATTTTACTGAAAATATAGAATCTCTTAGGTACAGGAAACTTTGTATATGGAATTTGTACAAAATATATAGGACTGACAGAAGGTAATGTACTTGAAATATGGAATCTAGTGCAAGAAACTTTCTGTATGGAATTTGTACAAAATATGTGGAACTGACTGAAGGTAATGTGCTGACCACATCAGGCTTTTATTTAATAATATATTTCATATCTGATTGATTCATGTCATTTGCAGAGTGCTATGGTGTCAACTCAAAAAATAATATTTTCTATTCTAAAAGTGGCTCAAGGGTCAGAGCAACGCCTCATAGTCATGAGTGCGCTAGGGACTCTGGGTTCGAATCCCACTCTGTAATAATTGGGATTTAATCCCATAACTACAATAATTAATTTGTTGAGTATTAAAATGCGCGATAGCGATAACTATTTTTTTTAATACTCCACATAAAATTTTTGAAGCTGCAAGTAATTACAAGATTATATTTACTATTTAAACATACGAGTGATTATAGCGGTCATAAAGTAAATGAGGCCGTAAAGTAAAAGCAGTTGTAAAGTCAAAATGGCCGTAAATTAGTTTTTGACATCAATATTTGAAAAAGTGATATTTTACAACTCACAAAAACCAATACCTACCTACAATTCTATTTTACAACAATTAATATGAATATGAAAAAGATAAAAAGTAAATCAAATTTTATTTTTGGAAGAAATTAATTTGTTTATGTCTTATGATACAAAATATTCATTATTTTCTAGTATATAGTTGTACATGTATATCGTATTTAATATGTGCAGATATATAAAAATTTTAATAATGATATCAAATGGCAGTGAAGTGTCATTATACATGAGATAAATAAATTACCTCTTTGGAAAACATAGCGTAAAT
This sequence comes from Harpalus rubripes, assembly GCA_963082715.1. Lineage (NCBI taxonomy): Eukaryota > Metazoa > Arthropoda > Insecta > Coleoptera > Carabidae > Harpalus > Harpalus rubripes. Next base: position 49,690,851 of record OY720453.1, on the reverse strand, counting down.
AACGACGAAAAAATTGAACGAGACCAAAGAAAACTGCGACAAAAGGCGAAAGAAAAAACTTATATCAAACACCTGACACTCTGCAAATATTGCGAACTTTATTACGAGGAAAATTCAATTTCGGTTCCTTGGTTCTGAAAATTCATATTTCTAAATGTTTCTCGGGCAATTTCACAATTCAAACGTTGAGAGATCGGCACTTGAAATATCGTTAGCAACGTAGTAAGTTTTTATTCACCGCACCTGGGACGAAGACAGTCGAACAGTCGATCAAAACGGAAGAAATATAAGTTAAAATGTCAGAAAGTTTTACCACATAATGTCAAAATTATGAAAACTTACGGTTAGAATGTTTGCAAATAATGTTTATATTTTTAGACTATCAAACAGCAGCGTTATAAGTTTTATAAAGTGAAAATAATATCTAAATAAACAGAGTTTGAATCATTTCGGGCTTCTAATTGAACAAAAAGCAGAAATGGTTTAATCTGTATATGTATTAGAAATATATGAATTAGATTTTTTTACTTATTACTAAATTTCCAAATATCCTCAATTCTACATAAAAGCGGATAAATTTTCAATATTAATTATACTACACTTTTGAAAATTTATTGCAAACTTCTTAAACAGTGTTTATTCAAATTTTGTGCTGTCAAAAATTGAAGAAAATAGTAGCCAGTTAAACATGATTACTAACAGTGTTTAATTGGTTGAACCGCGAAAATCGGTTAATCATAAAACCCGCATAAATACAAGAAACCGGTTAACCGATTAACGTGCTAATAATATATCTACTGTATTAAAGCAGAATCTCGACAAAAACAATTTTCGTATACTAACGGAAAAATATTTTCGTCAAAATCTTTAAAATTAAAAGCCGGTTGATGATCCCAAAAACTAAAAATCTATAACTTTACCCCACTCATAATAATGATAGCCAACTAGACGATTAATCGAAATGTTCAGTAATGCCAAACCGAATTAACTACTTATTTGTTCGATTTTCTATATATTGTGAACCACAATGGTTCACCGAGTAGTTTTGACAGCACTATTTTTAAGAATAATTTCTACTGTACTTAAAAATAGTGCAAGTAATAGTTCAAGAATTATCTATGATGATAAAGTTGCTAACAAAAGTCATAGCAATGTGTTGAGATGTTTTCTGTAAATAGAACTTTCTTGCAATGGTGTAAAAAATTCTATTAGAAAAAAATATAGTCCAAATAAATTTGACTTAAATAAAAAAAATAATAAAAGATAGGCAAATGAAATAAAGAAAAAATACTTTTCTTGATAAATCCAAGTTTAACTTATTTAGGTGCAATGATTATAAAGCTTTTAAAAAATTTTGCTCCTTATCAACATTATTCAAAATACTTGAATAATGGTATTTGCGCATATCCCTTCTTTAAGTGTACGAACTATGAAAAATTAAGTAACATGTTGCATTGAAAATTGACATCCCTGATAATAAATTTTCAATTTAAATATTTTATTTTTCGAAAGTAAGTGAAATTGTCTTTCCGAATGAAAACTTTTTAGATCGATATAAAATGAAATGTCAGGGGCACCTAATACTTAACATGTTTACTGCCACGGCAATTTCAGAATTCCTGTCTAAAAAGCCAATTTCATTTAATCATATTATATTATTAAAAACTCTAATTATAGTACATAGTTGTCATCAAAAAGCATATAAAATGTGTTTTTTTTTTAAAAAGAAGGTCTTACGAATTATCTCGTAGTTGGCTTATGTAACAGAAATCTCTTCGCGGAAGCTGAGTTAATTCATACACAGACACGCTTAGACCTGTCGCTTCGCTAAAGCTGAATCAGAGATATGCGTCCATATTCGTCAGTAGTATCTCAGATATTGTCGAGTGCATCACATTTACGTCTTTCTTGAGTGTGTTGTTTTATAATTATTATTGTTATAATTAAATTATCAAGAACCCAATATGGGTACGAAAAGACCACTGATACAAAATGACCTTGAGTACTACGCTAATCTAAGTGATTCAGAATTTGACGAGATTTTTGGCTAGGATGGTAACGACAGTAGCGATTATGAACCTTCTGATAATTCAAGTGATAGTGACGATGAAGTCGTCTCCGAACTTGAAGATGAAGTTGTTCCCGAACCTGATGATAATGACGATGATTCCCAAGCAACAACATCTAATGCAAATGAAAATTTGTGGACAGAAATTCAACAAAATCCTGAATTATTTATTTTCCAAGAAAATGTTGGTGTGAAATTGGATACGTCAAATTTTACAGTGCAAACGCTGGTGGACTTATATTTTTCGGGAACAGTTTCTTGCATTACTGGTCGAACGAACTAATTTATATGCTGTGCAAGAAATTGAAAAACGCAAAGCAATAAAAAAATCTAACAGGGTATCAAAGTGAACAGACGTCAGTGCTGCAGAGATGAAAGTTTTTATTGGACTTTTGTTACAAATGGGGTCTTGTTCTTTTCCATTGAACATTACTGGAGCACAAACAAGCTATATAATGTAATGTTTTGGCGCTCAAATATGAGTCGAAATCGATTCCAATTGTTACTTCGTTATTTTCATTTGGTTGATAACTCAATACCATCTGCCGACAGATTATACAAGATGAGACCAATAATAAATCATTTCAATAACATTGTGCGTGAAAACTATGTGCCAGTACATAAATACGGTGTCAAACTGTATGAACTATGTGAGTCTGACGGTCTTGTAATGAAAATAAAGATTTACAGCGGAAAATCTGAGGAAACTGACCATATTTAGGTCACACTACTGATGTGTTACATTTACTTGAGGACTATCTCGATAAGGGATACACGATTTACATGGATAATTTTTATAATTCTGTTACTCTTACGAAACTGCTAAGTACTCGAAAAACTTATGTGTGTGGAACCCTACGAAATAACAGAAAGGGAAACCCCAGAGATGTGGTAAATCGTAAACTGAAAAAAGGGGAGTATATTTGGCAGCAAAATGGTCCTATTACTGTATGCAAATGGAAAGACAAACGAGATATTCGTACCATTTTAAACATGCATGTTGTTGAAATGGTAGAGGTGTCCAATCGCAATGTAAAACTTTCTATGAAACCGAATACAATTCGAGATTACAATAAAGGAATGTCTGGCATTGACCGATCAGATCAAATGCTGTCGTACTACACATCTCTAAGAAAGACTATTAGATGGCCCAAAAAGGTTTCACTACATATTATATATATATATATATATATATATATATATATATATATATATATATATATATATATTCACAATGCGCACAAAAATTTTCAAAAAGTAGCTTGTACTAAAATAAAACTGATAAAGTTTAGAGAAGAATTCGTTGTCGCGTTGATTGGAGAAGAGATTCAACCAGTTTCTAAAAAAATTAGATTGCAAGAGCTCCATTATTTAGAGAGTCGCCACCTACCGAAAAAAAACAGCGTCCGACAAAGCCTTGTCGTATATGTACCCAAGCAAAAAACGCCGAGAAACGCGTTATTTTTGTCCGACCTGTGAAGAGAAGCCAACCCTTGTGTGGAAGTTTGTTTTAAAAAGTTTCACAAACAATAAAAATATTCTTTTACATCTTGATTTTGAATAATTTTTTTATAATTATATTTTCTGTTCATTTATTAAGAAATTTTCTGTTCATGTAAGCCACCATTGATTTTTTGTTCTCTTCCCAGAAGCCATCTATCCATATTAGCACTGATATATTTCGAGTTTAATCGTAGCTGCACGAATATGGCAAGTAAACACAGTACAAGATAACTCGTAGTCGGCGTCCTAGCAAAGAACGCAATCTACGAGTTATCTCGTAGTTGGCAGTCAACGTGTGAAAATCAAACTTCACTTACCTGTTTGATTATCAGCACTGTATCGCCTTTCACTAGCTGGCGGCTCCTGAAACGTGAGCGTCAGCGATCCCCTTGGACTCCTCGCCGCAGGCCCCACACTTCCTCTAGGACTTCTATTATGTCCCTCGCCCGCAATACTCCCCCTTGGAGATCTTTCCGCAGGGTATTCCACTATACTATCCCTGGGACTCGTATCCCTTGGACTAGTCCTGGTATCTGGCGCTATACTTCCCCTTGGACTTGTGTGTCTTGGACTTCTAGTCCCTGGTGGTGGGTCATCATTACACCATACTGTACTGTCCGAGGGGACTAAACTGTGACGAGGGCTTCGCGCTCCTTCGGGGATGAGACTGTTTCGGGGACTTCTGTTAAAATCAGGTGCTGATAGGTTGTTTCTCGATGAGTATGTTACGTCGCCGGGTACGAGGCTATGTCTGGGACTTCGATTTGAGTCTGGGACTAAGCTGTTACGGGGACTTTTGTTGAAGTTTTCAGGGACTAAACTGTTTCGAGGACTTCGATTGAAAGAGTCTGGGACAAGGCTATTTCTGGGACTGCGATTAAAAGATTCAGGGACCAAACTATTTCGGGGACTAAGAGCCGTTTCTGGGATGAGTGATCCTCTGGGAGAACGATGTGCTGAAGGTAAAGGTAATGCCAAATCCAAGGTGCTACCAGCATCGAACTCTTCGTGGTCAAACGGCAGAGCGATATTAGGCACCAATGAGTGTCGAGGACTACGAGGGCCTAATAACGCTGGCCCAGGTTCTACGGGAGACACGGCGATGCTGGCGCGTCGCCCTCCAGGGCTTACAGCCCGACTTCGGAATGCTGCTGCTGCTGCCGGCGCAGTCCCTGGACTAGAGCCGCCGCTACGGGACTGGCGGCGACGCCTGGAGGAAGCGCTTCGGTGAAGCATGGTCGACTCTATCTGACTAGGTTCATCCTGGATGCCTTAAACCCCGTCTGAAACAGAAAAAAGGATCTATATTTCACCATGTAAATTAAGGTCTGATAATGAATGTTTCTAGAAGAATCAAATGCGAGAAATTCTTGAGATAATACAAGTTGCGTAGGTACTTTATTTTTCTGCTACATTATCTGAATATATATTGAAATAAATTGTATCCGTAGCTGACAGTGACGTCGACGATACATTAAGGAACAATTTACGGCTCACAAAAAAATAATTATTAAAAAATACAAATGGCGTTTTTTATTCAAAGCGGTTTCCTAAAAGTTGAGCATGGCGACACAGCACATGTAAGCCAGAGTTGTGCAGAGTGCAAGTTTTTATGTTATGTTGTTGAATTACAAGGCCACATATTGCGAGCAGTACACGATCATGCCACACAAAACGTTCGTTGCGCAAGATTCGAGCCACAGTTTCGTATACGTTTGCGATGCAGCCTGAATAAAAATGCATGAGCAGCTAACTGAAGAAGTATTTTTTATTTTATGTACACAAATTGTCCGGCATTATTAAAATTAAAATTAATAAAACATAAAGTATGAGTTATTTTATTTTCATGTATTTTCTTCTGTTAAATGATTTTAACTACAATTATGTAACCCAGTTAAAAAAATCCGCCCCTATTTTAAAGAGGTGTGGATGTGTTATTACATTTAACCAATCTTACATTCTTGTATTTAGTGATATTCAAATTAAGTAAGAAAGTTACGAATTCAGGAACATGAAGGTAAATGCACTCTACAATGTTATTTCTTTGCTTTTCATTAACATTTACAGAGTCTAGCCTAAAGTATCTATCGAACATTCGTTGTAAAACGATAATGGTCTTCTTAAAATAGTTGAACAAAGAGCATTAAATCTAGGGTACATACATTGTGGAAACAAAGGTCGAACGTCCGGAACAAGAAGTGGGAGTGTCTGGTTGATATTGCTCGCGCTGCTGTGCTCTACCATGTCAACATACACCGCTCACTCTGATCAAATATTTAAAGCTCTACATCCACTACGGAGGCAACAATCTCGTTCAGAGTTTGCTGACACTTCACAAACACTTTCTGTCGTCTAGAAAAAAGAATCTAAATAGTGTAACAAACATTCATGTGTTTATTTTGGTAAAAAGACTTTGCAGTTGGATGTCCGTTTAAAGTTAGTTAACATTTTTGAAACCATGCAGAGATATTGCATTTGTCGTTCGACGAAATATGTACAGTTTTAATATTAATGCGTAAGTACTGAAAATGCAGTTGTACAGATGGTCGAGTATATTAAAGGACTATAACATGTTTTCATCGGATCTGATGTACCTCAAAAAATCACGGTTATCCGCTTAACCATGATAATCATTGTTCATCAGTTACTATTTTCTACAATTTTTTAAAGCACCAGTGTAGAGCATAAACCATATATGAGTTCTTTAGAATCAAAACCCTTTATATCCAACACAACATCAACTGTTAGCTAATTTCTAGCAACAACTGTTTAATGAGTCCTGGTTTTGTGGATTTATAACAGTATACTGATCAATAAACAACGAATTTATTTATTATAAAACAACAAATTCAAACATAAAAACAGAATTAGTGGCGTTTGTAACCAAGGGTAGGATTAATGGAATATGAAAATGAATAGAGCTCTAGCTCTAGCTCAACGAATTTACATCAAATCACCCTGGTACTAATATTCGTACATTTGTAAATATTGTACAACATACAATATCTTCGAGGTTATCACAATACGGAATGTCACATATTACAATTTAGATTATTTTAAAAGAGTAACAGTTACATACACACAACGTGCAAAAATTTCAATGTTTCCAGCACGTAGTAGACTTCAATTTGATGAGTATGGATTTACTAGAGAAGATATCTTTAATATGCACAATACACTTATCTGGACAGACAAAAATCCTTATGCTGCAAGAAAACACAATTTCCCACAAAAATTTGGGCGGGAATAATAAATATACAAGGCATTGGTCCTCATATAATGCCACCTCGTTTAAATGGATAAGAATATGTAGATACCCACATTTTTTGAATAACGTAACTAAGTTTGTGACAAATCTTAATTTGAACTCAAAGGCTAGAAGATTTAGAAAAAGAAAATTATTTAGAAAATTTGCTCTCGACGAGTTATATAACTGGTTTAATTTAATGTACTCATTTCATTGTATTTCCTGTATATTGTATACAGACAATACAATGAATAATTATCGTAAGGAAATTTCCATCTATTTAAATCATTTTTCATTAAAAGCTTTAATCCTAGAGGATTCACATATTACTTTTATAAATGTTGTTATGTAGGTTATTTAAAAAAAGTAAAGCTTATTTAGTTTAATTTAATGTTGGCATCTGCAACGACATTGGGTGCTTTCTTAGCTTTACTATACAGGTACGGCAACCTACCAAACAAAATATAAAGTATAAGTTATGTTGAATATTTTGTATCAATACATCTAAACCTAATGATTGAAAGTCAAAATAATCCGGGAAATAGCGGATATTTTTATTACAAGCACAACGAAATTGACTCTAGTACATATAGACTTATATTTGAAGCATTAAATTATTTATATAAGCATAAGCAAACAGCAGATAGCCTGTTTTAAAAATTAATATAGAATGGAAACGTAAATGGAAGAAAATTCCTAGAAAAGCAAAAAATGTCCCTGTTCAACGTAACAAATTGCATTAAATCTGTTGTTATTACCGTTACATCTGCACATACTTTTCTAAGTATATTCGTCATTTATACCTAATTTCAACAACGTTTTGCGAGAGGCTTTAATGGGGTATGAGATCACAAAATAGAATTGCAATATACATTAATATTATTGTATATTTGTTTTTATTTGCAATTTGCAAGGCCTGGATGTATATTTCTACCGTTATGATATTGTTTGTCTTTGTCTAGCACATTTGTATCATGGTGACGTCATTGTACCATTTCTCCAAATTTTAATTAATTTATTTCTCATAAACTGCAAATAATGAATCGATTTATACCAGCGCAAAAAACCGTGTTAGAAACCGGTATCAAATATTTCGAAAAAATCTTAACAATTATTATATATAACGGTAACATTTAAATTAAAAAATTATACCGGCTTTAGTGCTGCAAAAAATTATTCCATTCGTTCTATTTTTTTTTTTTTTTAGTTGCACAAAAATACTTTTAATTTTATACTTAACAGTTGAAACATACAGTTGGCAGGTTGGTACTAACTGAAACAACCAACAAGTTAGCATAGAGAGATGTTTTTCCAGTCTTTACTATATTCTATCCAATTTAAGAACTTTAGTAGAAGACGATGTGCTGAAAAATATAATGCTCATCAGAGCAATAAGAAAGATAAATGTTTTGTCGTGACGAACATGGTCTTTTGTGTTTTCTTTAAATAAAACTTTTTTTGCATACTCTAGTAAGTAGGTATAGATTCATAGAATAACTATTTGTTTTGTTAGAAAATATTTTATATTTTCTTATGTTCAATATTTATAGATAATAAATAAAAATGGATAAATTTAATTCAAATATTTTACTTGTTATATTTTTTTAGTTTTAAAAAATAATGAATTTTAACCTATGAATTTACCGAATTAAACCGGTCTATTGTTCATAATCAGCGGTTTTTGAACCGTTATTATTATAACGGTTTTGATATCAGTTAACCGTTAACCAGTACGGGTATTTTATTTTTTATGTAGCATTATAAAGGTATGTTATGTACATTGATACGTATTGTAATGTAACGAAGTGATCACGAAACAAATAATTTTTCCAATACTCACAAAATTAAGGGTCCTTTACTTAAGGAGTACATTTTTAGAACCACTGTATTGGCATACTATAAAAATTAATTATAGGATTAACTAATGAAATTTCTGTGGAACCAATATTATTATTACAGTTGTAAGAATATGATATGTAGTGTTTTAATAAATTATTATTTCACACTACCACTTTATTTTTACAAAAATATTCAAAATTATATTCATTTATGGCTAGGTAAATATCTCACTAGCACTGCACAGACAACAAAGCTGAAAGAACAACAAGACAGGCACCGGTTGTATGAAATTAAATAATTGCTTTAAAAACCACAAAATTAAATTGTTTTTTTAGTATTCAGTAGATACATAGAGTTACTACATTATACAATTACAATATGTACCTGGAGTTTAGAATTACGCTATACATGTATGAAAATATTAAAATTTAGTCACATACCACATTGTGTAAAGAAACAAACAAATTAAAAATTGATTCGAATAATCCGGAAAACAGGATGCTCGGAGTCCGGATAAACGACTTTCCATGTAAAATAAGTGGTATTTATAAGTTATATTGAATCAGGCATAAGCCAGATATTTTTTTTGTACAGCAAGAGAATAAGCTACGTTTGTTAATAAACATTTATATTTATTTTACACTTTGTGTATAAATTTCATTATTACGTTTGTCGTATCTTTATAATGCTCTAGTGAAAATAAAGCGAGACAATTATTTCGGTCGTTTTGTCTCAATCTAGATAAGTTTCACGCACAATACTCCGAGTAATAAATGTACACACGAGATATTTCACTTTATTCGTACCACACCTGGGTAATGTACAAGTATACGAGTACAGTATGTCCACAGACACATAGGAGACAGACGAGCGGGTAAGGTATAATTAAGCAGCTAAATTAACTAGTTTAATTAAAATGTACCACATGGTAATGGTGGTGACGTAATATTAGCTCGTATCGTATGAATACAAAATTAATATAGTCCCTCATTCCTTTTAATATTCATAATAACTAACTTTGGTAGCCAAACATAATGTTAATGTTGATACCGAAGGGAATTTTATATTGAAACGAAAATTATATTTTTATAATAATACGTATTTAATGTGCCTTAAATAACGGGTGCAATTTATTCGCACATTAAAGAAGAGTGACAATAAACAAAACTAAATAATAAATTAGGAGAAAACATGTGACCGGTAAAAAAAATTATGCACACTAAAATTATATACCAAACATTGACTACGTTGTGTCTCGCAGTGACATAACCCGCTTATAAATCTAGTGACTTAAAACTAACTCTTAACTCCAACTTGTTAATGTCGCATGTTTTTAAGTGACTACAGGATAATTTGCATTTATCCGCTGATGATAAACAAGGATAGATAGAAAATTTTGCAGATGACTTCGCTTTAGTTTACTATAATATCAAAATGCTTACTATCTTGAACCAAACAGTTTTTAAAAGTATTAATTATTATCGACAAGTTTTTTTTTAAAATTAAAGGTTAATCCATAGCCTTAACCTTTTATCTCGCATTATTGTAACTTCACTTAGCACTAAACCGACCTGTTTATCTCGCATGTTTAACTCTGCTTAACTCAAGCGGGTTAGCATTTAAGTGTATGAACTAGTGCGTGATAAACATTGTCAATTAAATAAAATTTAACGTTTTATAAATATACACTGCACATTAAAACAGAGTAGTTGCATGATAGACAAACCATTCGATCTACAGATTTTATTTGTAAATGTAAATAAATGTAAATAAGTTGGGTTACATATAACGTACCCATTTTCATCTTTAACTTAGCACTTTGTGTATTTTTGGAGAGAATTTTGGCTTCCATGGCCGATTTCGCGAGAACGCTATGCTATACCGGAAAATCTGTCGATAGCTTTTTGAATGCGCTACGATTTTTATTGGGATTATTTTCCGGTATAACATGGCGGTTTAATGTAAAATTAATGTATGATTAAATTTTAGTTCAAAGTACATTTT
>OY720453.1:49577690-49677690 GCA_963082715.1 Harpalus rubripes | reverse complement strand
TATAAGGCAAGATAACATAAACGAACTGAGCTGTACGGATACCGAAGGTCGAATGATATGAAACTATCTAATTTAAAAACACTAATGCTAGATTTTTCATTTAGATTAATTTGGTATCCTTTATCATTATTTTACAAATATATATATATATATATATATATATATATATATATATATATATATATATTTGTAGTTTGTGAAATAAAAGGATAATAATAATAATAATAATAATAATAATAATAATAATAATAATAGTAAACAGTAATAATAGTAATAATAATACTACCATTACTCATTATTTCTTTCTCTTGTCTTCCTTGACACTGTTTTTTTGTCAAATTTCCTAACTAAAAACAGTTGGTAGGAAATGATAAGAACAAACGTTCATATTATAGGGTTATTTTCTTCCGAATTTTTAAAACTATTCTCCGCTTAATCTTTAGCTTCTCGTTCTTTGAGACAAAAATATATACTTACGTCACTGCGGTACAGAGAAATATCTTTGTCAGTTTTAGAATAAAACAAATTAAAAACTTTCAAAACACATGCCTCTAATATGTCTTCCTATTATTTTTTGCCACCCGATGACACCGACATTGTTGGCGACTATTAATACGTGCAATGCAGGGCCGTGCGGTGATATGGAGCAAAGGAACAATTTCTCCAGGCGCCCTTTGTGAAAACGCGCCCACTGATATTAAGAAGATAGATATAGTAAAAATATTTATGCAGAGAAGGCACGTTATTAAAACTTTAAACAAATTTAAAAAAAAATTGGTAATGGTTCAGTGATGAACGTAGAAAATAAATACTAATTTTTGCATACTGTTACGGCAGACGTCGAAACAGATTTGTAAATATGAAAATATAACTTTATTAACAATTTAAGTTGGCCGGGACTTTATTTTTTAAAAAGATTAAAGACATAAAATCTGTCAAATTAAATGGTTAAATAATGATTAAATAAGAAGACAAAGACTAAAAATCTTAAAGCTTATGGTCGTATCACGTATTATCATATTTACTAATTTGTGGCGCTATCATATTTATTATATCATTACATATCGTTACATCACGCATTGTAAAATATATTATAAATATGTTTCAATAACACATACTATAAGAAAAGTACATTTTAATTAAATTTGCAATAATTATTTTAAAGTTGAATACAATGTTTTTAACGAATTTTTATTTAAAATAATTGTAGTACAGATTTTTACCAATGTTAAGCACTTCTGGATTTGAAAATTTTTACGTTTACTTGACGTTTTGGGCGGTCGTGCGTAGGTCCGTGCGTGCGTGCATGCATCTGTGTGTAACAAAAATTGCCCCAGCGATAACTCAAATACTACAATTCTAAAAGATTATAATTCTTCTCTTTTCTTTACATCCATATGAAGAGATGATTATATTTTGGTTATAATTGGTCGACCGGAAATACCCTTATTTGAAGATTTTAACAAATTTTCTTGAAAAAACAGTGCTAAATATCGTTTCTTTCACATTTAATGCTATTATAAATATTAAAAAATATTTTATTTTGTATATGATTTAATTACATTACGATGCATATAGAGTTATAACAGTTATTTATATATTAAGGGCATAATTAAAATATTGTAGCACGGGGGAAAGTTTAAAGCTCGACGCACAGGGTAATATTTTTAGAAATTAGAATAATAATACTATACTTCTTGAAATTGAAACCCAAAATATTATACTTTATTGATACTTATTAATAGTCTGCCAGACGCTAAATGTCTGTTATCGTTACAAATTTTGTACTTATATTATCATGACTGCTGAAGATTTTGCGAAAAGGATCTTATTTGTGCCGTCAAGCAAAATACTAATTTAATAAAAATATATCATTACGGCTTACCTATTGCCGGGTGTGTCAATTTACTTTATATATAGATCTCGGTAATTGTGATGACATACTCGTACCGTGCGGGCGTTTACCAGGCGTCATTACACAAGCATTCATTGCTGGCGTGGAAAATGCATTACCAGATTCATAACTGTACAATGTAAGAAGCCTATTTGTTTATACGAGCCCTAATCCACATTAGTTGGTCTATTTGTTAAATTTATTTATCGTGATAAATAGTATTATTTCTAATAATAATTGAAGAAGTCTTTATTTTTTATTTAAAATGGAGATACTTCCACATGTAATTTTAAATTATAATTTTAGCTAAAGAATAAATATTTAACAGTATAATAATAACTCTAATTTATTAGTAAAAGTTTTTCGAGAATAATTAAAACAATGCTATCAAATGTCAAAGAGCAATTTTTAATTAAAACGTCGTAACGGAAAATATGAACATGTTTAATATGTAACTTGTAGTAGCTGTATTTCTTTTTATAATTACATATTTAAAATTTTAAGCCTGACAGTTTGTTGATAAAGTATCCAACAATAGGCATATTTTTTTCTTAATCATACAATCTTCTCAGTCATGAGAAAAAAGGTATTAAAGTTAGGCATAAATGACAGTATTGAGAGGCTAGGGTCGAACAGCCTTAAGTATCACAATTAGATAAATCGCCGTTTATTCTTAAAAATTGCCGTAATTTATAGTGGCATCTTAGTTCTAAATTTTCACAAACTTTTCAAACCTCATTCGTTTTAGTTCTATTGTTGGTAAAGCTATGTATAATTCCGTTTTACATTAAAACAACAAAATATCAAAATATTTCAGAAAATATATTTTGCTATGTTGCACAAAAACCACAATATATATATATATATATATATATATATATATATATATATATATATATATATATATATATATATATATATATATATTACGGAAAAATTAGTAACGTAACGTTAGTAAATACTATTTTATGCAATCAAGGCAAAATCTTATATGACACACTATTTTTCAGTAATGCTATGACAACCACATTCAATACACTGCTGCCTACTTCTAACACTATAACAATTCCCCTCCACTAAATAATATTATGTACGTAATTTAATTTGGCTAATATGATAATTTCGAACCTTTTTGAGTTCCCATCCTCTACCTCATAAACATACGGACTTAATTTATTTTTTGTGCAACCGGACGCGAAATAAGCATTTCGCAGCCGCAATACAGGCCGCGAAATTGGATTTCGCGACCGTTGGTATGGTAGCCGTAGTTAGAATATTCATATTTTCAGTCAATTTTTTAAATTGACGTTTCAATTTGTACGAATTTATTATTTGTGATATTTGAACAGGTGTTACATATATTTTTGACAAATGTCGCACTGAATCCAATTTAGCACTTCCTCTTGTGGATTTAAACATATTCCGATTTCGCATATTTCACTTTGTTCGGGCGCCATTGCTAAAGGTATTACAGAAAAACCAAAGTGAGTAAATACTATTTATTCAATCAAGGCAAAATCTTATATGACACCACATTCAATACACTGCAGCCTACTTCTAACACTATAACAATTTATATATATATATATATATATATATATATATATATATATATATATTGTGACGTTTTGGAACGTCACTGGTTCGTTTTCATTACAAAAATTTTCTTGTTAAATAAATAAAAATCTTTGAGCCACAATTTTATTGAGATGGTAGACCTCTTAACAATTATTGTTTTAACTCTGCTAGCATCACGCGGCAATGTCAGTGAAACACTTTAAATATTTTATTTTTTTTGTTCAAAAAGTTTGCCCCATTTGAATTTTAATTCAGTTCTTGTTACTGCTTATTAGTCTTTTAAAATCGAATAGTGACTTATCACTGTTGCGCGAACTTACGCCAAAAGTTTGAAAAGTTATTTCCGCCGTATTTAGTTTTGGCATATTTGACAGTAGAGGCGCTGTAATTATTTGCAAATAAGAGGAATGCACCGGCATTTCACTCTCCTCTTCTCTTCGAGCTTGTAGTTTTTGATTTTCAGACCTTTATTTTGGCAGGCAGTTAGGCCTACAGTTTCAGTGCATCGTGGTGCGAGACGTGATTTCTCTTTTAGTTTATCAAATTTCTCATGTTTCACGTTTGGGTTGAGAACCTGCTGCGGCTGCTAGTGGTGAGTTACTCGAACTTTATTCAATTTTTGGTTATTTGGATGATTTAGATTTGGCAAAGTTCCATTGTTTGTACCACCCACGTGTTGCCTTATGCAGCCGAGGGCAGTGCATTGGTATCGAGTAACTACCATTGACAGTTGGGTTTCTTTTACTCAGAGTATTGAACATTTTGTTTATAAATTTATTACAATTATTAAAGTTTTGTAGTTGTGATTTAAGCTGAGTTTACGAACTCGTATCTCTCACCACCATGCCACTGAATCTTCAAAATTCTTATAGATTTTTCTTTTGGATTTAGTGATTTTTTTTTTGGCAAAATTTTTATGACTTTTGTGTACTATATTATCTAGTATTTCTGCTTAACGTAGCCCGAGCTATCAACCTTATAGCTCCAGTTTTCCCCCGGGTCATCGAACCCCTTCATTTTGTTATTTTTTTTTTTTGTGGTAGTAGTAGTTCTGCTTAACTTTCATCCCTTTACCATCCTACCCTTATCCTGCATATGTGTGCGTGAGTGAGTGATGGGTGTTGCGACCATTTTTTGTTTAATTCTGCTGGATCACGGCTATAACTTGTTTTCGATTAGGAAACCGGATTTTTTTTCTCCGCGCCATTTTTTGTAGTTGGCAAATCCAAATTTTGGGTGTTAGTTATATTGTTGATTTGCTACACGCCGCGTGGGAGATTAGTCCTCCAGGATTTAAAATTTAGTTTAGCGTCGGGTTGTTAAAATTTTTGGTATCTCCACTTTAAATTTTTTGGGTAATTTTTTTTTGTAGTTGCGCTAATTAAATTTTCTTTTGGACTGCAGTTACCCTGAGCCCTTTTCCTAGCATCGTGACGTTTTGTCCTTGTGCAGTATTTTCATTCATTCATCTAACTTTCTTTCAGCAACTTAAAAGATTTTTTTTGTTAATTTCAAGGTCATATTTAAAATCTTTGTAAAACTCTCTTTTTGTAATTTCCGGACGGGTGCAGGAGTCGGATTTATTTTTGTATGATCCTTTGTAGAGTATCCAAACCCTTCTGGTTTCTGGTGTTACTCCCTAAGTACGTAGTACTGCGGAGATTATTTTTTTGTAGGGAAAGTAGCGGCTGTGTTGGTTGCGACTGTCCCTTGGCCTAGACCTGCCACCCTGAGGGAGGCGATTGGCGATTTAAGGACTCGGACACCAGCTCCGCCCGCGATCCACCAGGGCCTGCTACTGTACCTCGCAGTACTTATCTCTACCGGTAGAGCAGACGAACACCACTGCAGGGTGTAACAACATTTCACCGAACCAGCGCTCGAGGTCTACCACCAGTCCGCTGCGGCTCGTACCCGGAGTTTTTTCTTCGTGATCCAGTCACCCAGAACAGGGGCTCGCCCAGATAGTCGTTCAGGTTGGGTCAAGGGATCAGTTCTTCAACATAGTGTTCCCCCAGCAGTAGCTAGAGACGTTCTGTACCGCCGACGGAGTTAGTATTTCTTTTATTTCTACGGTAAACTTTGAATTTATACTTTTTCATGTTAATACCTACTTTTTGGTTGTGTAACTTATCAAAATTAAACATTTCATTTTATTTGTTTTGTGTTCCTTCCTCGAGTACACCTCTCGAGGCTTACCTTTTTCAAAAATAACTTTGTGGTATTTCAAAATTTTGCACAGGCAGTGGCCTGAGTCACTTTTGTAAGTTGGGCTACTATCAACCACAAACTTATTAATCGAACCCCGACCTTTGCCACCGCTACAACCCGTGAGCTCCGACGCATCAACTTTTGTGTGATACGGACGGTAAGTAGCCATTGTTCTATTGTGTCACAATAAATATATATATATATATATATATATATATATATATATATATATATATATATTATATATATATTATATATATATATATATATATATATATATATATATATATATATATATATATAGTTATGTAATCGATTATTCGTTTACTCAACAAAAAATATTTATTTATTGAAACGGAAATACAGGTATCAGAAACGCAATGAATATAATGTCAGAAATATAAGTTTATTTGTTAAGGACTTGTCGGTAACTAACTCTACATTACAGTATTCCAATATTTTATAACTTTACACAACATCTACATCGTCAGAAATTGGAGAATGCTGGGTTTACACTTTTGTAAGAAAACGGATGTGTAACTTATATATATATATATATATATATATATATATATATATATATATGTATATATATATATATATATATATATGTATATATATATATATATATATATATATATATATATATATGTATATATATATATATATATATATATATATATATATATATATATATATAAATTAAGTAATACGACTACTCTTAGAAATGCTGACTAAGGGTAAAGTTATAAACTTTCCACAAAGTAAAGCGTAAGATAGATAGACATAGAATAGTCAGTCTTAAGGCAGCTCTCCAGCTGAAAACAAGCTTGTATAACTCTGTATCCGCAACAAATAAACTTTTTTAAAAACAATATAAATTGTTTAATAATATAATTTATATATATATATATATATATATATATATATATATATATATATATATATAATTTTAATAAAAAATACCGATAATTAAGTTAGTTATTATTTTTACTATGTATTGTATAAATAAAATAAAATTTAAGCGACTTAGGCCCGATATTTTCACCACCGTTAACTGTTAACTTAACTGTCAGATATATATAAGAACAATGTGGCATCGAAAATTTGACACAGATTTAATTTTTACAACTTATGATAAAATATCGATGTTACGGTTTTCTTTTAACTGACAATTAAGGTTCGATATTTTCATCACCTGTTAATTTAACCGATGCCACATTGTTGTTATAACTGACAGCTAAGTTAACAGATTGTTAAACCGTAACCGGTGATGTAATATATCGGGCCCAAGCCAACTTACACGTGATATTTAGGATGCAATTAGAGTAATTTTTATGTGTATTATATTTTCTTAACATTATTTTCGCGCTCCGTTTTTCACGTATTTTTTATAAAACATTCATTTTTTTCTAAATGTACTTTTAGCTAACCATATTTATGGTACATTCGAATACAATTTTCTTCAACACTATTTTGGAAACTACACATTCCACAACTAAAAATTTTGTTGGAATCCATATTATTCTATCAAACTCTGTAGTATAATTCCGTATACCGTTTAAATCAATTCCACACGGCTTTCGACAAATCAAAATCGGTTTAGCTAGGGTACCTTTATAACCAGGGTATGGCCATGGGCCAAGATTGCCGCCATTGTCGGTAATTCATTTCCTTATTTATTTGTAATAAATGTGATATTATATTATAAAAGAATATTAAATTATCACACTGTGAATTTATAAAGGTAATAAAAATTCATTAATTTAAGAGATACACAATTATTATTAATATTTACATTTAGAGGTTATGTAGAATATATGACATGGGTTGTTATTATCACATCCAATTTAATATATGTAGTTCTTATTTACATAATAATTGTATATTCTAAACTTACCTTTTAAAATTTAAATGATTGTGCTTAATATTGGTAATTTATAGTTGTTTTCAATATGTCAGTAATCGTGGTGGGAATCTTAACAAACTACACAAGTAAATAAAATAAAATATATTACTTACACTATAAATACGTATTGAAATGATAATTAAATGTGTGTTTCATTAAAATAAAACAAATATCCACGAAAATATATAATAATTTGCGCAAGAACAACACATATAACAGATGTCCCGGTAATGGCGGACGAAACGTGAGCCACGCCATGGCCATTGGGATTTTCAAATAAGAAAACGCTAACTAGCGGCAAATATTAGAACTGCAAACAGTGGTACACATTTGACATTTACATGAAACTACAACTATATGATTACAAAAACTCTATTATGCGTACTTGAATTATAAATAAAAAATACTAATAAATGAGAAAATAATACGAAAACTAAAGAAATGCAGTTGACAGAAATGCTACGTTGACACACGTCAACAAAAAGTGTACCAGTGTTTAATGCGATCAGCGCCATCTCTTGATACTTGAAAATCCCAATACCCTGGTTATAAAGGTACCCTAGGTTTAGCTGGATATTAGCGCGGAATATCAAATACCTTAGTTTGGTTGCTATGGTTATTGTTTTTTATTTTATATTTATTTATTTCTGAATTCGCGTTTGACGTTTTGAAGTTTTGAACGCTTTGGAGTTTTCTGTTACCTTTTACAGATTTTTGGATCTCTAAAACAGTAAGTTTAAATAATAATATATTTAGAAAATTAACTAAATAGCATTTTGTAGAGGAAAATGTCAGGTGGCAATGAAGATGGAATGTACGCCACCAGATATAAGGGAACTAGCTAATAATACAGTGGGCCAGTTATTACGAAAAAAAGCAAAAGAAAGATATAAATGATGTTATTATACGCAATTTATGAATTGGTGCAAAAAAAAATATTTGAAGTAATCAGTTAACATTTTTTGAATAATTTCTAAAATATTGTTGGAGAATATACGGTCTACAACACGTTTGGAATGGCATAATCCACATTAGCAAACCTTCGGCTCGGATCATAAACTTCTTCCTCGTGTGAAATATAGGCTATTACAATACTTGTTGTAGAATATACTATTCTGCATCTGACATTGTTTGTTTTTTTGCACCCTTTTGTGCCAATTACAAAATATTGCCACTATAAACGTCTGTAATAGGTATAAAGTATAGATATAGAACAGCAAAATAAACTGATTCTATTGGATGACAGATCATGAGTAGAATTGCCATGGCAATTCTATTTAGTTAATGGTTTTTACACTTAATTAATTGATTATTACATAAACAACAACCACTGGCGTACTCATAATTTCAAATTATTTTGTACATATTGACATGTTTTCATATAGCACGGCAAATCAATGCGAAAATATAAACATATTCGTGCTCAAGAGTATTGGCCCACATTCCCTAATAGCAGCCTGTCTGATCGGTAATGAATAATACATGCGCGGTTGTTTCAAACCAAACAAAATAAACCAACACAAATACGAATGTGGAGCGGCACCACATTAGCGTCGAGGTTAATATAATATGAGTATAGATTGCATATGGGAGCGAGATGCTTAATTTCATGTGACGAACTGATATTTCAAACTCAGCGTTACCTCATAATTCACAATAATAAATATTGACTGGTAAATAATTTCCAATTTTACAAACATTTCATCTAATAAAATTCAAATATTTACTTCGGGGGAAAAATGATTGCAGTAAATATTTAGATAAGACTGAATTAATGTTAAGGTGGCTTTACACTTTACATGATCAAAGTTTTAGATTAATTTTTTCTTCACATTATACAATGTAATTCCGATACTTTATACGTTCAAAAAAAAAATTACCGTTCGATGTATAGCAATTTTTAACATGGTAAGTGCCAGGTGCCTCCAACGCGAAGTTACATTTTTTTTACTCAATAGCCACGTAGCTCTGAGTGTTGTCACACGACATTGAACTATTTCTAGCCATATAACACCCGACTAGAGCTATTATCAATGTAAATTGAATGCAGTTACTTTGTGTGTGACCGTAACCACACATCGTTGGACTTGGCCTATGGATCTGTGGCTCCAATGTGGAGTTACACATTTATATGTATTTTACATACAAATTATAAGGCAACTTTTATGTTCATGAGAGTTTATTTTTAATAAAATTGCAAAAAATGTAACAATTGTTATAAAGTAAATAAAAAAATAAAATCACAATATGAAAAACAAAACATTATATACATCCAATACAAACGTCACATGGACTAAAAGTGATTTGGGCCGCGTGAGCGGAGCCCAAAGTGCGGTCAAATTGTATTTTACTACGCTTTATGACAAGTAATTAAAAAATTATCGGAATATATTTCATTGTAAAACATGCAACACAAGTAAATAAAGAAGTTTTTGATATTCCATTGTAGCACTTCCCAATATTTAGAACATGTCAAAAATTTCAGGGTCGTGTACTTTAATTTTTATTAGCAGTTAGGCATTGTTTTCTCAGGTTGCATTTTTGTATTCGATTAAAGTTTGTATAATAATGTTATAGTTTAACAAAATATGTTCTAGATTTTATTTTTCTATACCTAACTTTAACACGTAGTATTAATATATTCTTTTATAATTTATTTTGGAATATAATGCGAATTTTCATTGTGTAACAAAATCAAACATATATTAAATGTAATGAACCATGGTTGCTAATAGCTTGGTGTATCAAAATTAATTGAAATGCACGAGAGTATTACACATATTATTCGGCAAAATTGTATTTTATGTGTGTACAATAGTACGTTAAATTCATTCAATTCGATTCAGAACGATTTGTCAGACTTCGATTTAATGCAGATTTTAAAATCCAACTGAAGA
The DNA here is from genome assembly GCA_963082715.1 of Harpalus rubripes. Taxonomy (NCBI): domain Eukaryota; kingdom Metazoa; phylum Arthropoda; class Insecta; order Coleoptera; family Carabidae; genus Harpalus; species Harpalus rubripes. The sequence goes on along the minus strand of OY720453.1, from coordinate 49,667,201 downwards.
TGGAACCTCAGATCGTAAGGGATAGTCTACCTGTAGGTACGGGAAATACATTGCTAAATAACGTTCGTTTACTGTTGATTACTTTTGTGTTTAATCAATTTATAACCTATTTCTATTGAGTTCACCATGGAGCAATTTCTTAAACAAACAACAAAATAAAAACAAATTAACGTAAAAATAAATCCAATTTCGGGAGAAAAAAATATAATATAGGTAAAAAATATAAAATTATAATGACGTTATCATTCAACATTTATCATTAGGTCTGTTCGTTTGTACGGTTATAAAACTTATGTGAAATTTCTGTGAAAAAGAATTCGTTTGTGTTGTAAGTGGTCAGCACTGTGAATATGTAAGTCGTACATTTTGCACTAAATTGTCTTAACTGTACCACTTATCGAGCTATACCACTTTAAAATGTAATTCAGAAGGAGTATCTTGTAATTCAAAATATTCAATTTAGTTTTAGAACGTGTCAAATGTAATTCAGAAATAAATATTTTTCAGAATGCATCATTTGTAATTCAGAATGCTGTTGATATTGGAAAACGTGTTATAACTGTAGTATACTACTTATGCTAGCCCCAAATGGTAACTTTTGAAATCGCTACAGTAAATCAAAGCTAACATGTATTTCAATAAATACAGTAATCTGAATTACAATTAAAGGGTCCAAAAAAAGAACCATGTTTCAGTTTTTTTGATTCCGGTGTTATTTTTGAAAAGGTCTTAAAAAAATAGCTTAAATACTATGAAAAAACCAAACAATTCCAATGAGTATAAACGCGTAGTAAGAAGTATTATCAATAAAACCTATTAATAAAAACAAAATAAAGTTTAATATATCCAAATATGGAATTTTTAAGTACAGTGTGTTTAAAAATATTCCTAACTCGGAGTAGGTATGAACAAAGAAACGTATGTCAATTTAAAAATATTTAATTAAATATCAATTTAATATGAGATATTGTCAAAAATGTTATCAAAAGAAACGAAAGCTTTTCTTCTTGAATCTTATTTAAGAAATGAAAACAAATTAGAAAACGGCGAATGTCAATATAGGTACTGTTTCCTTCTTTATTGTCTTTCTCCATAAAATTACATTTCAAGATCAATTTTGTCAACTTGACTGTTGAAATGAATAATGATCAGACATACGTTTCTTTGTTCATAACCTCCTCCGAGTTAGGTTATTTTAAAAACACACTGTATATGACTCAAAGGAAATGTCTGGGTGTACTGTGTAGCTGTAGTACATCGGTTTCGGTTTCCTTACAAGTATTTTTTATTGTTTCGATTTAGCAAAAAAAGGTTAGACTGTTTCTTTCCTAAATAATGATAAACTTTTTTATATGCGAAAACAATTTCTAAAACAAGTCAAATTAGAACACGTCTTATCACTTGCAAATAACTGTGTTCCATAGCCAATAAAATTTATTATGAGAAAATAAAAACAAAACAAATTGAAACTTATAGTCAGTGTGTTGAAACACCACATGCGACAGTGACTAATATTTATTTGTTATTAAAGTTAAATAAAGGAATTATAATTTTGTTAACAATATGTACTACTTTTTATATTATAATTTATTTGTAGACTGAGTTTTTTTATTTAAAAAAATGTGTTATAACTCCAAATTTTTTTTTAGCGGATTTATACTACAGAGAAATTTAAATTTTTATATATTCATATTCATTTGACCATTAGTACAATTACAAATTGTTTATGGCAAGTCAAAAGTTACTTATACAGAAAAAATAAATTATTGTTACATTAATAATAATGAATTACAAGTGTCTGCATCAGCAATGGCGGTCAGATATTCATCTAGACTACAAAAACATTGTTTTGTTCAAAATTTCTTTATTTTAAAACAGTTTAAAAACATTATAATTTAATGATTTAATTTAATCTAAATCTGAGTACTTGAATTAAATTAGCATTTCTAGTGTACTAGTTATAAGAGTTAGATACTAATGGAAAATTGTGAGCGTTAATATGAATTTCTAACAAATATATAATCAAGCAAGGCAGTGGCATAATTTCAAATTGTTTGAATAGAGGCTGGCAGTGTTCCCTAGTACCGACACCTTTTATAATTCTAATAGCTTGTTCCTGAAGCTTTAAAATTTTGTCTGCATGGGAGGAATTACCCCATAGAATAATCCCATAACAGATTAATGAATGAAAAAGACAAAAATACGACGAAATTAGTATCTCTAAATTTAAGCATTGTTTTAACTTTCGTAAAAGAAAATTTATACTAGCGAGCCATGTAAGCAAAATCTCAATATGATCAAACTATGTTATACCATTATCTATTAGAAAACCTAAAATTTTTACGGAATTACCTGCCCTTGCATTTGGATTTGTTGTTTAATTTTATTTTATTTGCTGTAAACCAAGCTTCAGCTCTCTTCAAATTAGTAATAGTGATTTCATTTAGTGATAAAATCGATTTATGTGATGCAATTAGTGTCGTGTCATCTGTAAAAAGTACATATTGAACTGGAACAATAAAGGACGGAAAGTCATTCACATAGATTATAAAAAGGATAGGGCCAAGGATGGAACTTGTGGAATTCCATGCTTAATTCCCTTAAACTGTGACATTTTATTTCCATAATAAACACATTGCTTTCTGTTCGATAAGTACGATTTGAATAAGTTAAGATAATTTCCGGATATACCATAATGACTGAGCATGAGAGACACAGTCAAAAGCCTTTATAAGATCACACATACTTAATGAAGTATGTAAGCCTTTTTCCATACCGTGTGACGACGACCTTGCTACGGGAGTGTCGGGGGTCGACATCACAATCTCTCTCTTCCTTACTTGCGGGATTTTTTTATGCGGGCGCCGTTCGGTTACCTGAAAGAGAGAGGGTAGGTCGCCTCGGATAGCGGCAGTGGAGTGAGGTTAGGGTATTCACAATAGAAACACGTGGAGAATATAAATTGTTTAATGTTTTTAAATAAAAAATGTTATTTACAACACCATATAATAAAGAAGTGGAAAAACCTGACCCTATGACCATCTAGACTATCGTGACAATGACTACGGGCCGTGAAGCGACCAAAACTTGACAAAGGTAACAAAAATGAAATAAACTCTAACTTGAAAATTGACTTTACGTTTATTCTCAGAGCGGACGGCCGGTGAGACTAAGTGTCGTTCTCGGACGACTACACTCACCAAAATCTTTCTATCACTCGATAGCGACGAAATACGGCAGAGACCAAATTCTCTATTTTCTCAGCGGCGGCGGATTAGCTCAGAGACGGGACCCTTGTGCAGAAGTCGGCTCCAGTAGTACTCTAAGACCAGAGAAGTCAGCAGCTGACTAGCCTCTGGGAGACTGATTTGTCTGTGTGATTTGGCGATTTTTATATCCTAATTTGGTGCAGGTGGAAATCCCAAAATTCAAATGGTGGGGCACTAGTGGGGATATCTTTTTGTAAAACTTTGATGGCGCTGTGATCGTTTTACAATAAAAGAAAATATTTAATTTAATAAAATGTGCAAAAATAATAGATGGTCATATTTTCCCTACAGTTACAATATTTACACAACCATACAATTTACATTTTAATAAATTACCATTTACAATATTCTACAAAATTACTAGTGCTGCCAAACGTGATGACATTTGCAAGTACAATTGTCAAATGTCAAATATACAAGTCGTAATACAAAACAAACATATTGTTATTACATTGTTATAACCAAGTGTCTACAAAAACAATTACAATGCTAGGAAACATTGTGCCAAACGTTTGGGCTGACTGCCGCATCGTTTCATTACAATATCGGTAAGTTACACAAAACATTTTATTGTACTTTGCTAATGAGATTTACTTTGCAGGTTAAACTATTACAACAAGTGTTTCCTTATCCCCTGAATGACTAAAACACAGGTAAGTACCTTGTTCTTAATTAACGATAGTACTAATGTTCTACTTTACAGGATTTGTGAGAAAAATGTGTGACTGAATCACTAAAATCATTCACACCAGCTTTAACAACTGGAAGAAACATTTAATACGGGGTTCGGGTTTTCAAGTGTTAACTGTGGCTTGATGGTTTATAAATAGTTCACCCAAGTATTTCTAGTGGAAAAGGGACCACTTCGTCACACCCGTCGACTATGTCTCTTGCGATATTTCAAAAATCTTTGTTAATATATATATATATATATATATATATATATATATATATATATATATATATTTCCCTGGAAGTTTTCTACTGTATAAATTAAAGAAAAAATTTCTCTTTTATTTCCTGCAAAATAATACAAATTGGAGTTACATGGTTCTTTTCCTAAATTGAATATTTATTTTTAAATTAAATTTGACGGTCTCTGTAATTAAATTAATTATTTTGAATTTCAAATAACGTTTTCTGAAATCAATTTGACTATTTGGGTTTGTAATCGGCATTAAAATACTTTTTTCTGGTCGTAGGTACTTGTGAAGTGTATTTCACATGTACTTGATTGACATTCATTATGATACATATTTTCCTTTCGATACAGATTATCATTGACACAGATTTTCATTTCATTTCAATACAGATGATCATAATGATACAAATAAATTTTATATCCAATTTATTGGTTCAAATGTTATATTTTTTATTATTATGAATGGTCGTAGAAAAAATAGTGTATGCAAATCATGTTATATAATGACTATTAATACACGAGCATAAAATTTAAGCTCGCTACAGACTATGCGTGTATTCGCGATTAGTGATGCGCGATACATGATTCGCAGGCAATTTGTGAATAGTTTGTATGGATTTGTTCGTCCAAAATCGATTCGTAGACAACGTGGTTCATGTGTTCGCAGTGATTCGCTCTTGGAGGCACGGTAAATTGCCGAATAGCAAATGCCGCGCAGCACACGAACTGCTGATTCAACAAAGTTCGCGTTTGATGCATGTCAGGAGCTCTATTCTCAAAATCGTTTCTAAATTTATGTATACTTACGTTAAGAAAGGTATAAATACGTATACTTCAAATTTTCACAGTAAAATTGTATTCTCGACCACCATTCGTAAATAAAAACGTATACTTATATTTACGCCATTTGCAACTGAAAAAGATATCTTGCAACATTGTATTTTTCGTGAAAAGTACGATACCTACATCATTTTTTTTAAATCATATGCTAATTTCATGGCGTTATCATATCTGAGTAAAGTAATATAAAATTTATTTAAGGACCACATATTTTTAGCTTATATTCTTCATGGATAATAAAAAGAGGCACCTCTAGGGGCGATAAAAAAGGAAATGTATTGCCTCTACAATTAATTGGACAAATAAACTTACTAATTCTTTAAAGATTACTTGGTTATATTTTTAATGTAGTAAATATATTTCTCTAACTATGGAATTAATACATTCTGTAATTGAAAACTGTTACAGAATGAGGACATTCTGCCATACTGTTACGGAATAATATTCCGTAATCGGCAGTCACATACCACTAGTTTTTCAATTCACCCATTTAAAATACTTGGGGAAACGCAATTGTTTTCAAAATCAAGGCGACATTGCTTGACACGTTGTTTCTTCGAATTTGTTATTTTAGTTGTCAAATTGTAAAAGATATTTTTACAAAAAAGAATATACGCTTTGTTTCGCGTTTTATATATATATATATATATATATATATATATATATATATATATATATATTTAAGTTTTATAACAAATTATTGCTTTTGTAACATATAAATAATATTTTAATATTTATGCAAAAATGCCAAGTGATGAAGATTTTTTGAGAATACGCCACCAGAAATGTTACAAAAAGCAAATGAAACCACAGACAATTTATTACCTTCCACATCAAAAGAAATTTATAAATCCCATTATAAGAGATTTATTTAATGACGTGTTGAAAAAAAAATTCATCATTTTCAAAAAACGTTATATTGGTTGACTTTTCCGCTTTTCCCATTTATCCGAAACATTTAAGCCACCTACCCTTTGGAAAACTTACTCGATGTTGAGAACGACTTTCAGCATTAAACATAATACTGGTTTAACCCGTTACTCAAGATTAAAATCCTTTTCAAAAAGAAAATCGGAGGGATATTATGCAAAGAACTCTAAAACTCTCACAGCGCAGGAAATCAACAAGTTAATAAAGGAAGCCTCGGATGCAATATACTTTGGAACAAAGGTGAGAAATTTATATGAAACAATTTTGTTTTAAATATACTCAATGTACTGAAACGCATTGTTCTACTTTTTAGGCTGTTATGATCGTCGGAGTTATGAGTGCGTGCAGAAAAAATTAATTGTACCAGATGAAACTTCAGCATGTAGAAGATTTAGGAAAAGCAGTAATGATTAATGTCCCAGATACCAAAACCAAAGTGGCCAGAAAGTTCACCATTACTGGAGATTGTATTGTATTGTATTTTTAAAAATATTTGAACCTCAAATATAGAGACAAATAATTTATTTGTCAGTTATCAAAAAGGTCGGTGCACAAAACAAGTAATGAGGATCAACAAATTGGCTAATATGCCGAAACAAGTTGCTACGTATTTTAAGTTGGAAAACCCTGAAAGGTATACGGGACATTGTTTCCGACGTACGTCAGCAACAATGCTAGTCGATGGGGGTGGTGACTTAACTGACTTAAAGAGGCACGGAAGTCCTCACAAGTAGCCGAAGGATACATAGATAATTCAGTAGAAAATAGAATAAAAGTAGCTAAGAAAACAATTAACCACGTAGAAAATATAAATCCGGTGGCCCAAACGTCATCATCATAATCTCGAATTGCAAATCGGTATGAAAATGACAGGCAGCAATATGCCACTGAAGACAAAGGGCAGAAGGGAGATAAAGAACAGAAAATCCCCAATTTAAATTTTGAAAATTGCTCAAATATTTATTCAATATCTATAACAATAGTGACTAAAAAAACTGATAAATAATAAAAGTTTTTTATTTATATATAGTGTTAGAGAAAGTATAGTCTAAAACTCACATGGAATAGTATTTCCGCCACTCGCAATATCGTAGACCTCGCCTACGGCTCGGCCTACAATCTTTTCGCTCGCGCGGAAATTATCTAGTCCATACTAGTTATAGAATATACTATTCTGAACTTATAAAATATTAAGTAAAAAAACAAATTTTAGGAAAATTTAACTGAAGATTAAAATTGATTACAACAATGATAGGACTTGATTACAACAAGGATAGAACTTGATTACACCAACAATAAAACTTTATTAAAACAAAGATAAAAGTTGATTACAACAATCTTAATTACGCTAGCAGCGAGAATAAGCAATTTACCTAATATTTTTAATTAATTTCTTTTTAAATAATAATATTATATTCAATATTATTATTCTTTACATAAACTATTGAAAGGAATAAAAAGTATGTTTTTATTTAGTTGATATAAGCTCTTGTTACTGTGAATTCAGTTTTCCTTTGTAAGAGATCAATTTTCGTTACTCTGTATTCAATTTTCATTTATGTGAAATCAGTTTTCGGTAATGTGACATCATTCCAAAAATGTGTAATCATATTAAGAAGTCATCAGTCATATGGCTCTATAAGAAGTAACCATGGATTTTGCTAATCTAAAAAATATTTTTTCCGGTAATTCAAATGCATCGTTTTTAATACGAAAACGTTTTGCAAACATTAGTGCCATTTCTTTTATTTGTATGGCTATACATAATATAATTGTAGTTTGCAGTTAAATAGTTTGTCATATGCCAAAATTATCAAAGGACTGACTTTTACATAATACAGTGTGTTCATAAAAATTCCTAACTCGGAGTAGGCTATGAGCAAAGAAACGTATGTCAGTTTAAAAATATTTAATTAAATGTCAATTTGACATAAGAAATTATCAAAAATAGTATCTAAAGAAATCAAAGCGTTTCTTCTAGAATCTTATTTTAGAAATAGAAATAAATTAGAAAAAAGCGAATGTCAGTACACTGTATCCTTTCTTATTGTCTTTTCTCTTTAAAATTACATTTCAAGATCAATTTTGACAACTTGACTTTTGAATTGAATAAAGATCAGACATATGCCATATGCTGTTCATAGCCTACTCCGAGTTCGGAATTTTTTTGAACACACTGTACCTAAACACGTTACTACGGTAGATTTACGAGTACGTAAATAAGTTATTCGCAAGAAATATCACTCGTAGCATTGCGAATGAAAAATGTACGTAAGTACATATACTTAACGAAACATACGTTCCAGAATACAGTAATTTGAAAAGTATGCGCAACTAGTAAAGATAAGTACCTATATTTAAAATTTACGAACTATTTTAAGAATAGAGCCCCAGTCACCATTCTTCAACAGCAATGCCGAGTATCCACTCCAACTCGCTGTTACTGTTCTCATATACTCTAGCTTCTCAATACTCATCAACACTACCGAGTATTCACTCCCACAGCTATACCAGTAACTTCCCGATTCGCTGTTACTGTCCTCGTATACTATAGGTTTCTAATACTCATCAACACTACCGAGTATTCACTTTCATAGCTATATCAGTAACTTCCAGACTCGCCGTTACTGTCCTCGTACAATATATATTCCAAATACTCGTCAACACTACTGAGTATTCATTTCCTCAGCTATCCCAATATACCAGTAACTTCCCGACTCGTCGTTACTGTCTTCGTATACTATAGCTTCCCAATACTCGTCAACACTACCAAGTATTCATTCCCACAGCTATCCCAATATACCAGTAACTTCCCAAGTATTCCACTCGACAATATACTGCATATGCTTACCACGATACTGCTATTCTACTAAACTTACTAACTTCTACAACTAAGAGAACTCCACAGCCTCTGTGTACACAACTGCCCGAGTTCACCTTCCCTCACGGGTATTCACTCGTCCGTCTTCACTAACGGAACTGAACTATGTAACTATGTATGTAATTCTTTACTATATAACTATCTCTCGCGCATAGTTGCGTCCCTTTTATATAGCTGCCATTACCTTCTAAAAAGCTCTAGAATATTCGACCCCATAACAACAACGAACACAAAAGGTTCAGGCAAGCGGAAGTAATTACACACGTCGCGACTCGTTTGTTTGCGTCGCCCGGCTGCCCGCACGATTACGTCATCGCTATACTTAGACGCAGCGGCCGTGCTCACACGCTACAATACATTATATCAAACAGTGCGCTTATAGATCTTCTAAACGACGTGTTTGTAGTGCTTTTATAGATTCATAAGAACACCGAAATAGAAAAATATAATAGAGCTGTTGCGAGCATTTTTATATGTCTTCTAAGTAGTAAATTTTAAAAGATATTGTTCTTTAAAGAGCCTCAAATTTGAAAATATCACGAAATATGTATTAGATATTTTACAAATAATTATTGAAATTTGTGTAATATTTTGAAAAAGTCATGTGATCTGAAACAGAATGTGAAGTCAGAGCACATACAGTTTAACATGTGACAAACAATCGCCTACTTTTATGTATATAAATAACGTAACTGTTTTCCTATTGGCTATGAATGACGTACTGTATGTGCTACGACGTCACAGGAGTAGGGGTTTGTTTTTTATGACTATTTCTGGCACCAATCTTTTTATTTAATTATTTAGGAAAATAACAATAAATTATTATTTTTTATATGCAAAATATGGCTTAAACTTTAATTTAAAATACTTTTTAAAAAAATCTGAAACCGACTCATTATGTATCTAGTTACATTTTATTTTCAGAAAATGGTTCTGTATCATTACATCAGATTTTTGTTTTTTTAATGATTAAAAATTATGAATTATATCTGAAGGTATTTTGATACTAATTGATGACATGGTGGGTACTTGGTGAAACATATTTTCAATAAAGTTAGCTAAAGATTGAACACTTGGTTCTTCTGTTCCACAAATTTCGTTTATTGAAAAAGATCGTCCTTCAATAATCGAAATTTGTGAAACAAGTAAGTTTCCAGTCTTTATAGTTTACCTTAATCTAAAGTTTATTACTCTAATACTTATATGAAATATTCTTCCCCATAAAATTCGTTCAAACTCAAGGAGAACATAAAATTGCACGAAAATTACTCCATATTCCATTCTATCCATGTCAACCTAGAAACCTATAAAATTCAATATCTTAAAGTTTAGATGAATAACACTCTTTTTAGTTTAATTTATTAGACCGAGATCACAACGGCGCACCGATCCACGCACAGACCGTCGCACCGCACCAACACAAAAAATGATTATGTGTATTCTAGTGAGCCTGGCCATAACGGATCCTAGCGCCTCGCACCCACTCCAGCACCAACCCTTGCTTCGACACTAGGGAATACCGCTCACTAATTTTTATGCTCGCACCATCGCACCATGGACATGAAAAAATTGTTTCTGCCGTATTGCCGAGGATAGCAATATGAAATAAAGTTCGCAAAAACCATTATTATTTATTTATTTTAAATAGAGTGGAAAAATCCCCCTAAAGTTTTTTTCTTTTATTTAAAGAATGGATTCTTGTTTTTCGGTATTTTTTTTAGCAAATATAATAAATATGTATATGAGTATGATGAAGAAAACATTTTTTAATCAATGAATATTTGAGCAAATGGCGATGCGTCGTTGAGGACACTAGTAGAGCGAGGTTAGTTGCGAAGCTTATAGAGCTATGGCCGGTGTTAGGGTCGGTGCAAGGGTTAGGGTCTAGGATCAGTGCGCCGTTGTGGCCCCGGCCTTAAATTTTCGGATATATTTTAACCTTCCTCAGGCACTATAATCATACCTATAATCTAATCTGTAAAAATATTTTATACATAATTATGACGTTGTTATTGCAATACAATAATAGTTATAATAATTGAGATTAAAAACATTTCAAATGATAAGTGCAAACATGCAACAAGCATATGGTTATTTTACTATTGTCGCAATTTATAATTTATTTTAAAATTCTTTTGATTCTGAATATGTTGCAGAAATATTATTAGTTTTAGAACAAAATTACTGTATTTTAATTATTTTTTTTGCTAAAAATTAAACAAAATGTATTTCAATCATTACTTAATTTGTTTGTCCAATTCTTACAAAAAAATATCACTTAAATGTTAAATTGCAAAGTATATAACGCATTCAAGCGAGAGTAACCAGCAATTACCCCGATAGTGTGAAATTTTGTTTTATTGGATATGTACCCCCGGTTATGTTATATTAATGACTGAGTAACCGAGCATTAGTGTTTAAGTAATTAATTATAATCTTAGTCTTAAATTAGTATGTAATATTTGTTTAACCATAGTAATCATAATTGTTATTATCTTTTAAATATTTATTTATCGTTTTAATAAACATCTATTTTAATTAATAATAATTCTTTCATTTCACCCAAATAAACAAAACGTTACATTATTATAGTCTACTTCATTTTAAGGTTATTATAAAATTATCAACTTGTAATAGTAGATAAGAAATTTAGAAAATCACTATTCACTTGTTTTTCTATATAAATGTTTGACATTTGTAGGGAACATGTACTTATCAACTCTTTGTCTGCAAGGTTAAAATTTTAAATCGATATCTCAATGTACTCCGGAGTTATGGAATTTCACACAGGATTTGTTTTTAATAGCCATTCAGTCATGGGCGCAACTAGAAAATTTATCCATGGGGGCCCAGGCCCTTTGTGTTCGAAATGTAAAGTAAGTAGGAAATCTCATTTTGTCATATGTACGCTTAAAAAATGTTTTTTTGAAAATCACTGTTCTGGAATATTCCAAAAATCATTAAATATCCCATTAAATTCTAGAATATTCAATAAATTTTTGTCAATTTTAAATAAGTACATAAAGAGCGGCTGAGCTCAGTTTAGTTTTAAATAGCAACACAAACAGATAGAACTTTTTGGAACTTTCAGAAAAATTATAGAACGTTAAAGAACTTTATGAAAAAGGAAATTCTAAAACGTTCTGGAATTTTATAGAAAATCCTGAATTCTCTCGAAATTCTGGACTTTCTGAAACATTCTAGAACTCTTTGGAAATTTATGAAAAACTTCCAGACATCGCTGGTTACTTTAGCTAGTGATTAAATAAAGTGAATTTATAAGTAATGTGGTTAGGATGTAAAGAAAAAAACGTTTATTTTATTGTTTAAAAAAGAGCATAATTTGTCGAATAATTATTGCTTAATCAGAATTTTTCAAATCGAAAAATTACTAATTTATTTATTACTCACTTAAATTCCTGTTGATTAATCAATAGTTATACATCTGAGACCACAATATATTTAGATTTATTTATACGAGTAGGCTTATCTATTGTTCATGATGCGTATTTTTAAGAAAGTTCTTTTATGTAGATTGTAGGTTTAATTTTGTTTATGCCATATTCCGTGCATTAATTTGTATCAATTACAATTACTGTAACGTTTTATTTATATGAGTGAAATGTAATAATAAAAGAAATATTATTAATTAAAATAGATGTTTATTGAAGGATTATTAAAAACTATAATAAAAAATGACGATAACTACGGTTAAATAAATATTAACTAATTTAAGACTAAGAATATAATTAATTAAACTCTAAGCTTATTTATTTTCACGCTATTTATGTCACTATTTATTTATATCAAATTCAACCTCCACAGCGTCTGTTTACTTAAAGCATCAATTTCACGATAGGATTGCTTGATTTTCACAAACTCGCGCCACGGTGTGCATTCGGTAGCGCGGCTCGAAAGTTGGAAATATTTCAAGGATTGAAGCCGGCGCGCATGCGTACATTGTTCTCTAAAGTGTCATTCTGTTTTGGTTATACTTGATATTGATATAACTTATAACACTAACACTATCATTGGTAATAAGTAATAAGTGTTAGATTCAGCCTCATTTTAGCACAGATATAGTTTATTACGAGCTTAACCCATAAATGTATAAAAATAAACATGAAATAAGATTTAACTCTGGAATAAATTTTCCATAAACGTCATTTTAATGCAGGGTTGAGAGATATTACCGCTGTATAAATATGAAGAAAGAAGACTTTGAAGAAAAATTCATTCGTGCTGTGGAATATAGGCCTGCATTATATAACATGCGGCATCCAAACTACAATAATACTTAAGTACGGATGGAATTGTGGTATCAAGTAGCAAAAGATACAAATAGTGAACGTAAGTATTCACATGATTTACAACAAATATTTTATTATGCACGCACTTTATAATTTTCAGTTGATCTATATCAGAAACGATGGAAAAATATTCGCCATATATATGAGGAGGAACTGAAAAAAAAGAAGTTAATCTGTGGTTCATAAAATGTATTTTTTAATAAGGATACAATAAATATAAACATCGTCTTCTTTGCTTTTTCATGTATTTATTTTTAAAATCACCTGTGACAGTTCGAATGACATTTGTATAATTCAAATAGAATGCGCAGCGCAAGTGCGATAACAAACTCAAATCACGCCGCACAAGGCAAATATTAAGTTGCGCCGGCAAAGCCACGCTAACCACGCCAGCGAAGCCATCATGGAATTTATGCTTAACTAACCCCACAGCGTGTGTATACCCAACTGCCTCCACAGCGTCGGTATACTAATCTGCCCGGACAGAATTCACTCCTTTCAACTCCACTAGATGACTTACTGACTAACTGTTTTCCACTCTATTACAGCACTCTTCCACAGCGTCTGTATACTAAACTAACCGAGTTCACCTTCCCTCGCGGGTGTTCACTCGTCAGTACACTCAGCTGACCGTCCTCACCAACGGAACTGACCCCCCAGGCATAGCTGCTGCGTTCCTTTCATATAGCTGCCATTACCATCTTGTTCATTTATTTTCACCGCTTAACACAAATAATTTCATTGGTGAGTATATAAATAAATATAATTATTGATACTGTACACAACAACGGAAATCATGTTGATTATCTTAATTACCTACAAGTAACTTAATCAAATATAATGTATTGGAATTTAGATAATAGGATTTAAATAATAAAAAATTTATTGGAAACGATAGTTTAAGTTTGACTGTCCGGAAAAGAGTGGGCCGGGCGAAACCGAATAATTAACTTGAAACTAAAAGTAATAAATATAAATAACCAACTTAAATGCTGTAAACTTTAAATATAATTCAAAAATAAATGTAACTAAATTTCGATCTAGTAAGACTATTTTTTATTAAATTATTTGTTATGTAATGGGGTCCGGTACTCAAGGTAGAATAAAATAAATTTTAGCGTTTGTTACACTTTCCAAAAGTGTATGATTATTGAAGTATAATTTTTTTTAACATTTTACTGAATTTGAAATTGTTTGACGTCAGATCTTTAATATGTGCGCTTCTTAGCGAGTAAATCAAGAACTAAAGTTGTTTATACCTGTTAGCAGTGTCATCCAATCATGTGTTAGTAGTGCAATATTTTTAATAATAAAATTATAATCTATTCATTTAATTAAATAGTATAGGTACGTTCGGTAATTCCACACCATGTACATTTTGAAACATGTACACCAAAGTCGTTCGTTTATTCCATTTTGTGTACACTGTGCACACGTAGTGTTTGGTAAAAGTCGTATAGTGCGCATGGTGCTTACACCATTTACCCTATCTCGGCCAATATGGATTTACAATTTATGTTCCAAGCGCCGGCAAACCCCGGGTCGTTATATTGGTTATTAAAATAAGTTTAAAAAACATGTATAAGGACTCGAGTTTTGTGCGTTAGGTAATATTATTGTCAGGATTTTGGCGCTTAAATTACTATTTCAAAATAATGATAATACCTTCTAAAAGAAAAGTCTTACTTTTACAAGTATACTTACTAATTTTTGTATTTGTTTATTAACATATATACTTGTTTGAGGTTATAAAACAAAAATATTGAAAATATAAATATAATATAAATTATATTAAGAAATACTATTTAAAAATTCAAATGCAAATGATTCGATATTTTATGCGAAAATAATGTCATTATTCAAAATGGTATTATATCAAACTTTTGAATATTCATCATCTCAAATTATTTTATTTTTTTGTATTTGTACACAATTATTAGTGTTAGAAACACAGTCAATTGACAGCATCGTTCACTTTCTACACCAAGCGTTCGGATATTCGTTTGATGCACTACTTACATCGAAGTCACATGACTATAAATTCCATACTACACTACATTAGATTTTCAACCGAACGCACTGGAGTTGTGACACCATATCGTTATAACGCGAAGATTTGAAGCAATGCATGTCTTCTTTTTAACAGAGCGGCGCAAGTAATAGCCCGTTGGTATTGTCATGTTGTAATACAAGCAGCAAGCGGCGATAAGCCGCTTTGTCATGATTACGATATTTATAGTTTTATTGCTGGAAGCGACAGAGTCAGTTTTTCCTACTATAACCGATGTACATTACTCATCCAATATTTGTATTCTTGATATAATATTTTATTATCTTCTTCAAGTGGCCAAAAAGGAATTTTGTGTCGATAAATAATAAATTTTTCTGGGAATAATAATACAATTTCGTTTATAAAGGGAAATGTATATATTGACTCCGTCCAATTGGCAAAGATAACAGCTTGTAAATACACGTCATTAATTTTACGATAACTTGTGCCTATATATATAAACCCACCGTATTACAAGCATAGGTATTGTGGTCAGTGAAAAGAAAAATAAAATAAAGTATAAAGATGAAGTGGACAGTCGGGATGATGTTTTTATCTATACAAGTAAGTAACGGAATTTTTTTAAAACAGATATGATTCATATCTTAACTGATTATAATAATACTGATAATAATAAGTTTAACTATACTTTTAATACAACAAAAATAGGACGTATTTACGTTTGTCGGAATAAAATTACACTATAATTTATCAATAATTGACAATAATTTTTATAATTTGCTAGTAATTATTGATAAACAGAAAAGTATCTTATATACATATTGTTTTACAACAAAAAAGGGTTTAAGAGTTTGTATCACCCAAAATGAATAAAAAAGCTTAATAAACGTCGGTCCGATCTTCAATAGTTTCCGAGATATAGGGCAATAAAAAATTAGTTATTACGAAAACTGTAAGAGTTACAACTTCAATTAATAAGACTTTTTGTTTACCTTTAAAGGTGACCTTATATGTACTTTTATTTCTCAAAAAATCAAATAATTGTAGTAAATTTTTTAGGCGAACTTGACCAACATTTCACTTTCAAATAAACTCCTTACCTATTAGAAAATGAAAAAAATGTTTTATTTAAAATTTTATTGTATTTTTATAGTCTATTTACTGGCATAGACAAAATTTTCTTCAATCACTGTCTGTCAATTTTTTTCGATTCTAATACAAAATGGCCTCTTTCGCGGAAACAATATTGTAGATCAGACCTGTGTTGATTAAGCTTTCTTACTCATTTTGGTCAGTAGTATATATGCTCTTAAAGTGTTTACCCGAAGTTGTGAAACAGCCGTATATACTTACATCTAGAGTCGTTTTAAAAGCACTTGAGCCCCGTTGCTAAATAACTTACTGGCCCCGTCTAAGAAAGGAAAAATTAAATATATGGTGACCCCACATAAAAAAATGTACTTACGTGTATAGATACACTCGGGTCCCCGAGGCCCAGGGACGAGAATACAGTCCTCAAAGCTCCCCTTTTACAGTAGTGGTTCTGAAACTTTTTTCTGCGCGACCCATTTTTTAAATCCAACAATTTATTGCGCTCCCACAAAATTACTTCAAAATTATATATCTATTCGAATACCTTTATCAGTTTTATAATCATAAGAAAAATAAACGTACAGGATAAAAATTATTCTAGCCATGTAGTATTTGAGATAAACAGCATTTAACTATAAACATGTAAACATGTTGTTTATATTTTTAATTTCTCAATTATAGCTTAGTAAATATTGTTGCATATTCACATGTGCTAGCATACGAGTATACAAAGTATATTTAACACGATAATCATTGTTATCAAATTTGTTAACAAAATTTTGTGATCATGTCAAACAGATTTATAATGAAATTTGTGATGGAATAAAACATCTTATTTGTCAAAACAATTGTTTGCAATGAAATCAATGTGTTACCACATGTGTTTATAATAATGGCCGTATCAAACAGACTTAATACAGATACCGGACGTCTACTTTTATACAATTAAAAATTTTCGTATATCTGTAATTTTTTTTACACAAAATGTAAATCAAAAAAATACTCAGAATTAAAAACTGCATCAAAGTAGTCTAAATTTACTGATAGAATACGTTCCTGCCATGAGATGGACATAATATAATATCAATAATTATTAATACTATATGACAGATGCCATATGTCAAACTAAAATAATAGAATTATGTATTATTTTATTTGTTACTCACTTGTAAACTGCATTTATTGATACCGCCACCGCCTACTACTTTTGAAAATTAATCTTTACTACCTATAATTACTAACATGTAAAATTGACAGCTAACTTGTTAAAATTTTAAAAGTTAGAAACCACGTTAGTAACATTATTAAATAAAATAAATAAATATATCATCACGGCATATTACCCATTGCTGGGTGTGCCAATCCGGTTTGTATGCAGATATCGCTAATGATGATGACATATTTGTACCGTGCGGGCGTTTACCAGGCGTCTAGTAACATTGTTAACATGCAAAAATTGGGTGCGTATACTATTTTATTGATTCTGGACATTTTTATTATTGTTTGACTTGCCAAAATGAGAATAACATTTTAGCGGTCGGAAAGAGACATTTAGCTCCCCGGAATAGTCTATTCTATAATAATTATGGAATAGATTATTTCCGCGCGAGCGAAAAGTTTGTATGCCAAGCCGTAGGCGAGGTCTATGGTTTCTGAAATACGGGTTTTAGACTATACTTTCACGTTCTTTAACACTTTCTAAAAAATATATTTTGCTCATCACTTTATTTTTGCTAAAACATTTAAGGCAGTTGAAGTGACAAAATCAAAGAAACAAAGCTTTAAGCAAAGCCGGCTTGATTTTGAGAACAATTGTGATTTTCCATCATGTATTTTAAATGGGTGAATTGAAAAACTAGTGGGCTTTGAAATTCTGTAACAGTGTTATGTAATGTGCTCATTCTGTAACAGTTTTCAGTTACAGAATGTGCGAATTTCATTGTAGTATTAGAGAAAAGACTTTTGCAACTAATTGGTTAGTGTAGTAAGCAATAATACACTTTACAAATGTTTGAAGGTTGGAAACGCACATATTACATAACCGATTATAAATAATATTTATTTGTATAACACGTAGAAGATCGAATCTTACTTTTCGTGCTGTTTACGGCCTGTTCACGTTTAGGTGATGGCCTTATGTTAAACATAAGTTATCACCGTTCTATTCTACCGAATGCCAATACTTCTCTGCGGGCTACTAAGCTATTATTTATATACAACTTGCGACAAATCGCACAATTTCTACTGACAGCCGTTATTTTTAGTTTCTGCCAACTGTAACTTATGAACTTCCGAATATAACATCGCCGACGATACAAATAGCCCTTGTCTATACAGGGTGTAAATGAAATAAGTGCATTAAATTTAACCAGTGATGTAACTCGTCGAGAGCAACTCATTCGCAAAATTGAAATGCTGGAAACAATGAAATTTTTGCACATGGTATGGAAGTAACTGTTGCTCTTTTAAAATATTCCAAATTGTCACATCAAACTGTGATAATCTCGAAAATATTGTATGTGGTACAACATAAATTTACGAATATTACGAAGAGGATGATTTTCGTGTAACTTTGTTGACCTTGAGAATTTCACCATAGGTAATTACAATGTCTGTGTATCCGCTAATCATAAACATAAGCATTTTGCCAGAATTTTACCTTATAAACAAGTTTATTACTAATGTTAAAATTTAATTGCAACAACTGACAGGACAGTCAATTACTAAAACAAAATTTTTCATAGGTATTGCTACTGTATTCAATTATTACAAAAATATTTGGAACGACTCGTCAATTTATGGGGTGGTAAAAATGCTAAAAAAAATATGCGATTTCGAGAAAAAGTTATTAAGAAATATTGTTGCTCTCGACGAGTTATATTACTGGTTAAATTTAATGCACTTATTTCATTTACACCCTATAACAAGTATGTCAATCGATATATAACCTTTAATCGAAAGTTCAAAATGATTCGAATCCCTCTTTCCGGGGGTATGTAAACAGGCAGATGTTTACACACCCCTAATCACGTATTAGCAGGTACTTATTGATCGTGCCAGTTGACATCACTAACTGCTATGCTTGTTGCCTGGAACCCTCTTAGTCACTACATTGGACTCCACTAGTTTTCTCTGTTATTACGGGTTTGTTTTAATTAAGATCAACACCATCTAATTTAAGGTTAAATATATTAAAATATCTAAACATGTTGAATACAAATATGATTAGACTTTGGTTAAACATTTGTAAATAACTAATAAGCGATTATGAAAGCGTACCATGTCATTTAGCGTACAATTTTAACATATTCGTACAGCGTTAAAATTTGGCTTACTTGCTAAGTTCGTACGATTAGTTGTTTACGTGTTATCTGTACAAGCGAGTACAACGTCACTTGGAGTTGCATATCTACGTACTAAAGTATCAGACTTCGGCGTGAGAGTTCCTAAGCGATTAATTCTGACTTGACTAAAACTAATCTCTTTATGTCTCGCCTAAGTTGAATTGCGTATCTCTACATTTCGCAACATTTCTCAATGTTACATCTGCCTCATCTCTGAGAAGATTCAAAGGAGTTTTAAATTCGAATCAAAATCTAAATTCTAAAATTTAAAAATTACAACTGAATACATTTTAATAAAAGCGAATACCTCTCTGTTCAAATGAGATTACATATATTATCAAGTGTTGAACTCTTAAGAGAAATATTTAGATTAACTATTATAAACAAGCAATGTGTTTATCAACAACATTACGGTACATTTCTCAATGTTACATTTGTATTACTAGTCTAGAACTGGGCTTTGCGATTGTGCGAATATACAATATTTTTGTGCCGATATCGCCATAAATTTACGAACATTTTTTATCGGTTTTCTATTGCTATTTCTAATGTAACCATTTAATTTACAATTAACTAATTATCTATTGAGTGCTACAATTTGTAAACATTTTGCTAATTTTTATGTTGAAATTATTCAAAAATTATATCCAAAAAACTCGTTAATTTTTACCGCCCTAAGCAAGTAACAAAGAGTTTCTGAACGATTTAATAAACTAGTTATACCGGACGGAAGCACAAAAACAATAAATTTAGCCTCCTTTAATGTATGTGTAGCTTTTAATTCTAAACATTTTTACATACTTACACTTTTGTTCTAAAATTAATAGAGCAGAAATTATAGCCACATTTCCTATGGTTTGTAAAAAAAGTAAACATCCGCAGGTACATAATATCTTTATTTTACAGAAAGCAAACTTTTGTATCATTGTGAGACACAGACGAATCATTTTCATAAAAAAAAAATGGTACGTTAGCGCTATTCGTCCGTTAATAACTACAGCTTCATAACAAACTTGCGAAGTTTGGTGTCTAAAATTCCCAAAACGCAAGTTTAACTAAGAAGGTAGGTCACAAAAAATTGGCGCATTATTTAAATCGTTGAATGATTGAACTGCAATTAATAATAATACTAATAATATTTTATTTGTCAAATTGATCATTAACACAGGATATGTCATTTAATATAACTGTTTTGCAAACTTTCTACTTATTTATCTATACAACCTTATATTCATAAAACAGTTTCATTGTTACGTTTCAACCATATTCTGAATTTTGTGATGTGTGTGTGTGTGTGTGTGTGTGTGTGTGTGTGTGTGTGTGTGTGTGTGTGTGTGTGTGTGTGTGTGTGTGTGTGTGTGTGTCTGTGTCTGTGTCTGTGTGTGTGTGTGTGTGAGTGTGTGTGTGTGTGTGTGTGTGTGTGTGTGGATGTTGGATCCACGATTTCTCAAATACTATAAGTCTTAAGACATTTTTAACTACGGATTCCTAAATTTAACAATAATGGGAAGAGTTTATGAAGTTTTGGTAACAATTGGACAACCGGAAATAGTAGTTCCAAGAAAAAAATCATCTAAATATTATTTATTGAAAATTAATCTAAATACTTATATGTTGTACCTAGGTTAGTAAGAATGAAAGAGAGACTGATTATTTTTTGGATGATGTTATTTTTATTCTTTCAAGTTTGTGCTAACCCACTAAGTGGGAAATGCGTGATTTTATGTATGTATGTAAAGAACGTTAAATTCTTTATTCGATAAATATAAATTCATTATTATATCTTTTATAGATTTAGAGATAAAGAAATGCATATAAAATAATTTGATGTAAAAATTCTCAGATCAAACTACTTCAAGGCTAGAAATTCAAATGTTTGTAATTGACACATAAATGTCACTGTCAAAAATATTTGTATGCCACTGTCAAAAATATTTGTACATCATTATGAAGATTATGAAAATAAAAAAAAGTCAACAACGCAAAAGAATATACGTAAAAAAGAATATAAATGGAATTTGCGAAAAAAATGACGAATATAAAGAAAAAGAAAAGGAAAGTAGAAAAAGAAAATTTCAGGTTATTGAATATAAAGAAAATGTATGAATTGTACATAATTTGTATTAAAATATCCCATTGATTTTGCAAATATATGTAAGAATTATTTTGTAGTGAGACATGAATATATGTATTTGTATTTAAAATATTTTTCGTTTTATGCGTACAACCAGGTAAAGTATGTGGCGAGAGGTTATGTGCTGGCCACATTAGATTTTTATATATCGATAAGAATTTTGACAAGTGAAATTTTTAAATAGTTTTGTTAGGCACTTTTTATTGCAGAAAAAATTATCGATAGATAAAAATTAAACTACTCTGTTACAGAATATACAATTCATTTTATATAGAAAATCTGAAAATAATAAATAAAAAAACATTATTTTTCTACTTCTATGCTTTATTATACTTATTAAACGTATTATCCGTACTTGTATGATACTCATTATGATATAGATTTTCATTTCGATACAGATTATCATTACGATATTTGTAACAAATATACTCGGGGCAAAGAATAAGTATTTTCGATATTATCAAAGGACAGCAACTTTTCTGCGATTTCACTTTGCCTGCCCCGTTTATAGCTTAGTTTTAAAAGTCTTTCTGCAGTCTGCAGACGTTTCTATAATTTTTGTGTCTTCGGCGATAATTGCGCCACTCTGTTCACGTCAACGTTGATGTAGATCAATATGACCTGGAAAAAATCGATGTTTTAGAATTTTATCTTAAAAGAACATGAATTATTTTAAATCATAAAAGAAACATACCACCAGCAAAACAGTTTTGTCTCTTCGGTGTCACCGGTGCAATATTTCCAGTATTATCCGAAGGAAGTTCAATAATTGATATGCTTGTCTTCGATGTTTCTGGATCAGCAACTGAAAAGACAAAAAAAAATTAGTTATCAATTTAAAACAACTTTCAAAATTCATAATTAACCGTAAGTTAAGTGCAATGTAATATTAAAAATTATTTAAAATAAAAACGTACCAGAAAGAGAAGTAGTAGCATCACCAGCAGAACGTATACGTGTTGTCGGGCTCCCTTCGATATCAGGCAAATTATCAGAAGTAATATCACAAGACCTCCTGATTTTATCGATAAATTATTATTATGCACGATTTTTTTTTGCTTAGCAACAAACACGAAAACAAACTGCGTGGTAAATCCCGATTCCGAAGGAGGAGGGGTTTTACCTAATGTCAGTTTGATTGAGTGATTTTGCTTAAAAGCATACAAAATGAGTGCAAAATAATAATTTATCTGAGAAAATCTGAGAGGTCGTGTGGTATTTGGTGAGATAAATTCCAAAGACAAAGCAAAATGAAACAATTTAATTATTAATATTTTATTTTTAATCTTGAAATATTAATTAACTGTCACACTGACAGTTATAAACAATAACAACTGTTCATTTACTTGGTAGCGGAGAATTATCGGGGTAACGGGGTTTTATCAGTATAATACTGTTACCATTGGTTGAATTTTCAAGTGTTTTGCATCATGATTGGTTGAAAACTAGTCGTTGGAATTTATCAGCAAGAACTTCAAATACCGGTTCTTCTACCTCCTCATTTCTGAGGCAGCAACTGAAAAAATAATAAATTATAAGTTATTTTTGAAACAGTTTTGATAAAGAAAAAATTTTTTTATAGAAATACGAAAACAGCAAAGTTGAATAATCTTACGTAAAGAAATATTTCGTATTTCGGCAGTTACGCATTACTTAACATATAAGTTCAAATCAATATTAGTATGAAAGAAAATCTTACCAGAACTAAAAACGTCCATAGATATTTGATGATGATTCAAATTCTTTTTTCCGGTGTCCGAAATAGCTTATCTGTAAAATGAAGTCGACAAAAACGGAATTCTCGATCTAATATTTGCTGGTACGAGAATTGCAGTAGATCAAGATGACCCATCCGTAGGATCCATTCGCGTCGTACGTTTTCCACTCTTGGGAAACAAAACATGTGTCCTAGTTCCTCGACAGGGAGACTGTGCGTAATACACTTATGATGGACACATTTTAGTTTCTGGGAAAAATAATATTATTTTATTTTAATATAACAATAAAACACTTATAAACTCATGATAAAGGCTAAATATGTACTCAAATTTTAATTGTTTATACTTACAGATGACGTCATTTTTCACAATATATATAGTTGCCACTAAATCCACTAAATAGAACACAATTTACTGTTAGTAACTGCACAACTAAATGATACAAAATGGTTTCAAAAGCATTGACTTAAATCAACAAATTCTGACAACTGTCATATCAAATTCAAACGTACAAACGAACCGCCCCAGTTGCCTGGTTACGATACTAGCACAGATACTAGCGCTATTTTGCGGACTGGTTCCGCAGGGCTGAACTATTGCTTTGCAAGTAGAAAACCATTGAGGTGTCAGTCGCCTAACCCAGAGATAGGCGTCTACGCATCGACTTTAGTTGTCTACGTCTACATGTCGACAATGCGTAGATAATGAATGTATACGTAAACAATGTAGACAATATAATAAAAGATTATGATTGTCAATGAACACCGAAGTAAGATTATATTCGTTCCAGTGTAGCCATATTAGGGATTTTATCCCTAAAATTAGAGATAGTTGCACCATTATAGGTGTAACGTATTTTATGTTGGTCTGTACTGTTGTGATTTTTACGAATTTCTAATACTAATTATAGGTTTGTAAGAATAATCTAGGGATATTTCATCAGTTATATACCTTGGTACATAGGTATCTTAAGGTCTTTTTAAATTCATCTAATATTTTATAGTAAATAAATCCAAATATTATTATCTACATTATCTACATTGTCTATGCTTCTAAATATGTCTACGTCTACGTCATTCTCGACACGTAAACTATTACATTGTCGACGCGAAGTAATCTACACGTCCATCACTGCTAACGCCATATATCCTTTTTCCAAAACATTAAGCCGCTAATAATAATACTATTACAAACGAATGTTAAGTTTTTACCTCCCGCTACCCTTGGTAAGGGAGGTATAGGGATCGTGTGTGTGTGTGTGTGTGTGTGTGTGTGTGTGTGTGTGTGTGTGTGTGTGTGTGTATGTGTGTGTGTGTGTGTGTGTGTTTGTGTGTGTGTGTGTGTGTGTGCCCTGTTTACGCTCTAATTCAAATACTATCATTCAGAAAATTTTGATATTTTATATTTCTACCTTATTCTTATATGAAAAGAAGCCATTATCTTTTGGTGTAAATCAGATAACTGGAAATGGTACTTTACTTGAAGCTCAAACTAGTTTTTCTTCGAAAACTACCTTTAAATGTTATTTTACCAAGATTTATGTTATTATAAAAATTAAAGATAAATAAATTTTCTACAGAACTAATTTCAAATTAATAATAGTAACGTTTTAATAAGAACATAGTTAATAGAACAATTAATAGTTATACGGAATGAAACTTATTCAGTTTCCAGCATAAGTAAATATGTAAGTACGTGTATATAAATTTTTAATAAATTAATGGCGCGGGGTTGTATTTTGGCCACATCAAATTTTTACCTTCCGTCACTTTTAGGTAAGAAAGGTATTGTCTTTGGTAAAAAAATCGATGATGAGTTTTGAAAGAATAAGCACGTTTTTTGGGTCCCTAGAATACGATTTTACTATTTTTACGATGATGTCTGTATGTACGTATGGATGAATGTATGGATTTATGTATGTGTGTGTGTGTGTGTGTGTGTGTGTGTGTGTGACGATTCTTTCGGATCGCATAACTTCAATACCACCTTTCCAAAATATATAATTTTTACGTATTCCTTTTCTTTACATCCATATGAAGAGCTGATTAGATTTTGGTTATAATTCGTCGACCGGAAGTAACCCCATTTGAAGGTTTTAACACTTTTTCTTGAAACAACACTGTTAAATATCGTTTTTTCAGATTTAATGTTATTATAAATATTAAAGAATATTTTATTTTCTATAGGATTTGATTACATTTTATACTTCATATTCAATGGATACAGAGTTCAAAAATTATAAAGTATTTAAATTTCATAAAGCAGTCAGCTGTAACCATGGAAACATCTACTATATTAAGAAAATTCTGATTGACAAATGTCAGTGTCAAGTAAAATTCACATAGTATGTTTGTGTTATATTACTGGAAACATATAGAATCTCTTACAAGAAACTTTCTGTATGGAATTTGTACAAAGTATATAGAACTACCTGAAGGTAATGTACTGGAAATGTGGAATCTTTTGCAAGAAACTTTTTGTGTGAAATTTGTGTAAAATACATAGAACTGACGACGGAAGGTAATGTGCTGGCCACATCAGATTTTTATTATTATAATGAAAAGTTATAGGTTGTGGTTAGTTTTTATATTTTATGACATATTGAAATTCGAATATGATCACACACCCCATTGTAATCGATATTTTAATTACAAATACCTCGACAAATACCGAATAATGGTACTAATAATGGAAAACTACAAATATATTAAGAGTAATGTTAATGAATATGAAATGTTTTATTAATGTAATTAATTGCTTTGTAACTCTAATTTAACTCATGAAAGAGTATATGTATATTTATTACATCATAATTTTTCTTATTTATTTCAGGTATTATGTGATATAAACAATGATTCAGCCCTTCCCTCACACATATACAAGAAACTGCATACTCCATTGGACAAAATTAAAATCGAACTCAATAGGAAAGTATACGAAATAAGAACAGATATTTTAAATATTTCATCCAAAGCCGACTCCCGGTTAAAACTTTATCTGGAGACCGCAAAGAATGGTATTCTCAAAGATAACAAACAAATTATGGAAGATTTAAATTTATCTAGCATTCAAGCGCGTCACTGCCTTGAAAACAACAATAAACTGTTCTACGACATGATGTTGAAATCAACAACTGAGCTTGAGCTTTGTAAAGCTTTCAGCGCTAATAAACTACAAGATGTTAAAGCTCTATTAAATGGAGTTTACGCCAAACAAGACAAACAACACAGAGCTTTAGAAGATTTCAAGATTCTTTGCAATTCTTCTTCTCCAGAACAATTGTCTAACTGTATTAATTATAAATTGTTCGTTGTCCATGTTAACGAGACGAGGAAACTAAATCATGAAATCAAAACTTTGCTGGAGTTGTATAATGTGACTTTTAATAGTTTTGAAAAGAGTTTGGAAAAGTGTTCCGATGTTTTGAAAAAGATAATAACTAAAGAAATAGATAATATTGTACTGCAGTTTGTTAATTGTTGTTATTACATTGCAGAAGACAGAGGAAATTCTATATTTTAAAGTATTAACATATTTATTTCCATTAATATTTTCCTGTGGTCTGCTGTCGCATGTCTGAGTGTATTATATGAAACGTTACTGGTTGTAGTTCTTACGGCCCGAGATTGACTTCGACCGGAGTCAACAACTCTTTACGGGAAAAGATATTTAGTCATTACCAGAAAATACGCAAAAAATCTGATTGGTATTCCAAACAATGAGTAAGCTGTGACTGTGATGATATATCTATTTTCATTTTTTCCCAATAACTATGCGTCACAGAAAATTTATATTGATTATATGTCTGATAATACTCTGCATTAAAAGTTGTATCATATATGTTTATTAAAAATTGTTTACAAATAAGATTATCAACTTATTTATTATAAAACTAAGCATTACTAAATATCCTTTGATTTACCAATGCCAAAATGATAATGTATCAGTGGCACCTGCCGTCTTGTTTGTATCATGGTGACGATTTAATCGTAGAAAAAATAGGAATTTTATATTTCAATTGTTCCGCAAACTTTTGACGGATGTAGAAAAATATGTAGGTATTTCTTTATTCCTCCTGTCCTAATTTCAAGATGTAGAAAAAGTATAGTATGAGACTCGTTTTATAAACATCATTTTTTTATAATACTCGTTAGATAACAGAATTATAATTTCGCTTCTTCAGATAAAATATTTAAATTTCTGGCATAATTACATTAGTCGAGTAATTTGAAAAAAACTACATAATTATAATTTTTGCTCCGATTAAATTATCTAGTAAATCATAGTCAGTAACAAACATGTTTGTAAAATTAAGAAAATGAAATGTATTGAAGTGATAGTTACATAGTGCAAACATACATTTGGGGCTATCCTGTAACTCAGTGGTTATTTTTTAACAAGTTAAAATTTTTAATCAAACTAGTATGGTGATATATAACAAAAAATTGGATTTTTGTTTGTCATATCAATATTTATTGGATTCCCGTTGTGACATATCTACGGAAAATAAAGTTATTTGATTTTAAATTAATAGGTGTTCCTTGCGGTGTACAGAATACACCACGCGTGTAGTTATGTGAGTATATTTTGAAACATCTAATTTGATTGATTATTTTGTATTAAATATTTTATTTTATTTTTCAGATATTAATAATGATAATAATATTAATAATAACAATAATAATAATAATAATCACACGCAGATTTCGGTACACAATAGCTAGTATGCCGTGATATATGTTTTTAATAATACTTATATTAATAATAACAAAACAATAATAATGATAATAATTTATTAAGGAGAGAATCGGTTTAAAAGCCGGATTATAATCACGTTCACGTTTGTTTTATTTTTTTTTTGTAAATAAAGTAACCTGAATAATTTTTTCTTCATATTTTGTAATTAAATAGTTACAAAATATATTGAGAATATACTAAACATAATCTTGTTTTATTTAATAGGGGATTACAGCTCAATCTAATTAAGAGAAATTAGTAAAAAATAGTGATAGTATATGCTTAATAATGAATGAACGATATAATTGAAATACTTCGGAAATAGAGAGGTTTTTGTTTTAGCATCTCGTCGCTCATATGAATTCCATATATATATATATATATATATATATATATATATATATATATATATATATATATATATATATATATATATAAATATAAATATATATATATATATATATATATATATATATATATATATATATTTATATATATATATATAACGAATACCGAGTTAGGGGGTGGAGTCTACTCAGGGGCGCACACAGGATATTTTTTTGGGGGCGGTCCAACTGACCTCCCAGGAATAAAAATCCCCTTTAGTGCTATTTTTTAAAATTCGTGACTGTGGCGTAATTTTTGGTGAAAATTGAAGTAGGATATCGTGATTTTTTATTATTTATTTATACGAGGGATGCTCTGTTAATAGTTAGTAGCAGGCCATGGAACCTCAATTGGCTACGGCTAGAAACAATTATAAAAATTGAATGTCGCATTAGCTGACACGTGAGTTGACATTTGTTATCCACAATAATTGTCAAAAGTTCCGATTTCCTTGTGAAACGTAGTTAATTTTGTAAGTTTTGCATTTTTAATTCAGTTAAAATGAGCATTCCGCGAACTGCTTTTAGAGCTATGATTTTCTATGACTATAAAAGACAGTTAGGATACCAGCAAAGCCATGAAAATTTGAAAGCAGCTTTTGGCGATGCTGCCCCTTCATTATCCGTTGTTAGTCATTGGTTGCGCGAATTTCGACGATAGCGAGAGCTGCTAGAAGACGAAGCAAGACCTGGAAGACCTGCAGATGCTGCCTGTTCAGAAAATGTTGATCGTGTGGCAAGGTTGATTCAGTCCAATCGAAATATTACTTATAGGGAGATTCAGGAGGAAGTGAAGATTGGATCCTCGGCGGTGAATGCTATTTTGCATAAACATCTTGGGGTAAAAAAGCTAGCAAGCCGTTGGATACCGCATTTGCTCTCAGAAAGTCAAAAACAGGGTCGAGTAGACTGGTGTAAATTTATGTAACAAAATTTTGACGGAGAAGCTTCCAATCTTGGGTATTCAGTTACGTCCCTGAAACTAAACAGCAGTCTAGTGTTTGGGTATTCGAAGATGAAGACTTGCCCACAAAAGTAATTCGTGGCAGAAGCGTCATTAAGAAAATGATTGCTGTTTTTTCCGCCGAAGTGGTCCTGTTGCTGTTATTCCACTTGAAGATCGCAGAACTGTTAATTCTGAATGATATTGCGAAGTGGCTTTACCACAGATGTTTGAAAAATTACAAACAGGTCGCCAAAGGACCGGTTTGCGTAATATCTTAGTCCATCATGACAACGTATCCTCTCACACTGCTGCCAGATTTTTTGAAGGATTCGGCAGTTCAATTGGTAACTCATCCTCCGTATCGCCCAGATCTGGCGCCGTGCGATTTTTTTTTTTTTGTTTCCAACTGTTAACAAAATGATGTGAGGTAAAAGATTTTCCAGCGCAGATGCAGCAGTTACAGAACTTCAAAGAATTTTTGAGAACCTTTTAGAAAATGAATTTTCTGAATGTTTGAAAAGTGGTTTCAAAGAAAGCACAAGTGTATTAGTCTGAATGGAGAATATTTTGAAAAACAATAAAGATTTTTGTTTAAAAATGCAACGGTCTTTTAATAACTAACAATTTTCAGCGCTATCCTCGTAATTTGCTTAGCAGTTTTCCATGTGTATTTGTAGTTTTTATATTATAGTTGTCAATTTTAGGGGCGGTCCGGACCCACTGGACCACCCCCCTGTGTGCGCCCCTGAGTCTACTACTAATGGAAGTAGACAAATTCGAGTATCGAACACGTGGGTACCAGTCCAGTACTGCAATTCTCAAACAGTTTTTATTTGAATATAAATTTCTGGCATTAGACTTAATAATTTAGATACACTTGCAATTATAAAACATGTAGACTTGTATAATGTTATAATATTAATTTGTTTATTATAAATATAATTTAAAAATAGCATACACCTCAAGAACATTTTAGATCCACGAAACAAACAGTTTTATATAAATACTTGTATTCGTGACGTTACATCTATATTTTCAAACTTCGGGGGACCATAACTCGCTTATTAATAGGAATTTTTTAACCGGATTTTCATCAATAATCTTAGTTTTACTTATACTTTCTGATGATTAAAAAAATAATGGTGGATTCCCACATTGCTCTGCAAGCACTTTTTGTTACTGGTGTATAAAGTACCCCACGCGTGTACTTCTGTTACAAAAAAGGGCGCGAATACTTAAAGGTAAAATAAACCATGTAATTATATTTATGTACTAAGGGCGCTACGATGATGATAATACCAGGAGGGCGACGAGGATCTAGATTTAATATCTCACTAGAATATGTGAAATAAGTTTAAATAAGTTTTCATTTATAATAATTTTGATTACAATAATGCTTAAGCTTTGGCGTTGTTAAGGATGTTGTTTGATTGATTTGTTTAATATCATTTATTTATTTTAGAGAGTTTGTACTGCTTTGGACGTATCACATGTGACGGTAAATAATATTAAAAATGAAATCAAAAGTGGAAGAAGGAATATCGTCCCCAAAAATATTAGTAATCCGTCATCCGTCAAAAATCAATGCGAAACATTGCAGTCTGTAATTCAATGTACTTACTATTTAAATGTGTGGTGAAAGTAAATTGCTATTATAATTAAATTCAAAATGATTTCTCTGTTGTGCCATTAAAGCTGTTTTTTTATTATATTAATTGTTGTAATCAATTGTAACTATTATTGTTACAAATAATAATTAAAAAGACAATAAATTTCATTATATACCGTTCATATTATTTCTAATTTAAAGTCCATAAACAATAATCGGTTTATAATGATGGCTTAATGAACTATTATGCCCTCATATAATGCCCCGATTGTCATAGATATGTTTATATATACCGTTTCCTAGCAATAAACAATTCATAATACTTTAGTGAGACAAATAAATTTTCCTACACCGTGCGTAAAAAGTACTTTTCAGTGTGTAAAGAGTCACTTTTCAAGCAGTAGTGCGTGAAACGTACTTTTCAGGCACTAGTACTTGAAAAGTAAATAAACGTTGCTAGGCAACATTAAAATTTGGTTAATTCACCTGTCAATTAGATACAAAATAATAGTGAAAGTACTAAAATTTATAGGACCGGCAAGGTATTTATTGTGGAAATAATTGCTGGTAAGCTGGAGTAAATTTTATTCTCTTTATTGTGACTTCCAAAAAGACGTATTAATTTTGCAAAAAGACATTTTTATTGATTTTCGTGAATATCTCGGTTTCGATTAACTATAGAGCAAAATGTTTTTTTTTCATTTGATTTTTACGATATGGCGTAAAAATCCGGGGTCGCCAGACCGTGAAAAATTAGTGTGCCATTTTGAAGGTCCAAATTGACATTTATTCTAGCTTGCCACCATTTTTTTTCACAAAAGCCACTTTTAAACGCCCTGCCGACTGTCCAATTACAGGTATTTCACATTTCAATTCTAATTCAATTCCAATGTAAATGTGTTTTTGTGTTAGGTATTAGAGTTAATTTCTAAATACACATCAAATAAATGAAACCTTATAGTACTGTACTTTTTTTGTTCAATAAAATATTTATGAATGTATCAGTATCAGTGACGGTTTTATTGATACTTGATGACTCTGCTGAGACGGTACAATCACTATCTATTATCACGATTATTATTTATTTATTTATTTTTCTATGTATTGGTTTATTTATTTAGTTACATACAATAAACAAACAATTAAACGGTTCATGTTCTTATCATGATTCGCTGCATGATTCAGTTGTAGTATTTAATTGCGATGGCCATGGCATAAATATTGTTACATATGTGTTCTGATCAGTTAAGGGATGGCGCCAAGCAGACGAGCGAGTTTGCACCGACTTGACACTGCAACACAAGGTTAGCTAGGACCATCTGGCATTCCGTACATGATAAGCAGCGATGACAAACTTATGATGTTCTAGAACTTTTCACAAGCCACCCAACCACCCACTCGCACCGGTGTCGGGGAGGTGCAACCCTTACCCGCGAAACACCCACAATCGGAAGGAGACAGGAGGGATAATTTGGTTTAACCCTTAGTTAGGCGCACGAGGTGCCCACGATCCCAAGCATTTTGCATTTCACTGTATCTTGTGTATGCAACCCATTATACATCTGTGAATTTAGGTAATCTTATAGAAGTATGACAGTTTAGAATTGCACCTTTCAATTTTGGTGAGTGATTATTAGTTTTTTCCCAAAAAAATATTATTCACATTTGCACCCCACGCGACCAGTTGTGTGACTTCGACGAGGTATGTTATTTTCTTTCATTTTCAGTAATTACAGGTTCTCAATGAATCAAATCGACAAAATAACATAACCTAACCTCAAAAAAGTTAAGTCCAAGTAATTTTAGATGGATAAAGACCGACACAGGCCATTGAATTAGAAGAGGCAGCTCGTCAAATCTTGGAAGAGAGTTTAGATGGATCTTTTGAAGAAGAATCAGATGAGCCAGAAGGTGAAGAGAGTGAAGATGGTGAAAACCGAAATGAAGGTAATGAAGATCATTTGAGCCCCTTTGATGTTGAAGAATCTGAGCATGATGAAAGTTCTAGTGATGAAGATGTGCAAGATACTGATAATCAACAAAACTATTATGTGGGAAAGGACAAACGCAGTAAGTGGTTCAAGAAAATCCCTCTGCCTACAAGATCTAGACCGAAAAATATTATTTCGCATCTACCGGGTGTAAGACTACCAGCAAGAAATGCTTCTACTCCCAAAGAATCATTCTTGTTATTCATAACAGAGGAAATAATCCAAATAATTGTTGACAAAACGAATGGGTACATACAAACGGTGAGAGGTAAATTTAGTAGAGAAAGAGATGCACTTGATACAAATGTAGTGGAAATTAAAGCCTTTGTTGCAATTTTGCTAATGTCTGGCATGTATCGAGCTTCTCATCTTTCGTACTTGGATATGTTCAACCTGATGGCAGTGGCATAGAATTTGTACGGATGTGCATGAGTGCCAAAAGATTTCTATTTCTTCTCAGATGTCTTCGATTTGATTCACTGACCACCAGAAAAGAGCGAGCAGCCACTGACCGAATGGCTCATATAAGACAAATTTTTGAGTTGTTCGTGCGTCAATGTAATGAAAACTATTCTCCTGGTGAGTACCTTACCATTGATGAGATGTTAATACCCTTCAGGGGAAGATGCTCCTTCAAGCAATACATTCCCAATAAGCCTTCTAAATACGGACTCAAAATGTACAGCATAGTTGATGCCCGTACATTTTACACATACAATATGGAGTTGTACGTGGGCAAACAGCCAGAAGGAGAATTTTTCACAAGTAACAGCCGATGTAGGGAAAAGACTTGTTGAACCAATTAGGGGCACAAATAGGAACATCACCTGTGACAACTGGTATACTAGTGTTCCTTTGGCACAAGAGCTGTCCAAAAACTATTCTCTAACTTTGGTAGGAACTATGAGGCGATCAAAAAGAGAGAGATTCCGCCCGAATTTTTGGCCAATAAGCATCGAGAAGCGAAAAGTAGCGTTTTTGGATTTTGCGACAACATGCTGCTGGTGTCTTATGTACCAAAAAAGTATAGATCCGTAACGCTTTTGTCTACAATGCATTCTTCTGCAGATATAGATGAAGCCACTGGTGACGACAAAAACCCGGAAGTGATCACTTTCTATAACGCCACAAAAGCTGGTGTTGATGTGGTTGATCAACTGTCTGCTACATACACTTGCCAAAGAAGAACTAGAAGGTGGCCACTTGCAGTGTTTTTTGCGTTGATAAATATTGCTGGTATCAATTCCTACGTTACATATAACTATTATAAGCCTTCGGTGAATAAACTGAAACGTCGTATTTTCCTGAGAACACTGGCTATGGATCTGGCAACCGAGCAAATGAATGTCAGGAAAAATATCCCATCACTGTCAAGACCCCTGAAACGAAAATTGGAAAGGACATCAGTAAAAGAAAGACCTGTGCCTACGCCCCCAACACCTACCGCAACTCAAAAGAGGTGTTATTTTTGTCCCAGAAAAAACGACAGAAAAACTAGAAAAAACTGCGTGAATTGTGCAAAACCGATTTGCGATCAACACTCCAGATTCTTATGTGTTGAGTGTAGAGAATAATAAGTTTTCGCAAATAAGTTTCTTCAATATATTTTACGTTTTGTTTTTGTTTGTTAAAAAATGTAGAGTTACCTTTATTTTTGAATAAAATCCAAAATAATCAATTTCAACTTATTATTATATTTTGCATAAATGTTGCTAAAGGTCCATAGAACATATTTCAGGTACTACAACGAAAAAAGACCAAATTTCAAACAGAAAATGGAAATGGGATCAAAATCACCCCTCGCGACTTACTGTGTAAGCCGATTTGGGCGCGCCTACCTACGGGGATAAACTCTGCATTCGGGAGTCTGGTTTTAGCCAGACTCCCAGACCTTGGACCTCTGGCATGGTTAACATGTTGGGTAACCCAAGTTCTGAACTCAATGAACTTTTACACTTGGTTTGTTCGAGATAAGTTCTGCCGTTGAATCCGGTTCCCAATAACCCTCCACTACATTCCCTCATCCAATTGTTATGGCTATGCCAGGCACGTTTGGGAACCTCCTGTACTTTCCTCCTTCCAGCTGCTATGGCTATGCCAGGCACGTTTGGGAACCTCCACTGCTGTCCCCCCTATTCACCTGATTTGGCTCTGTTTTCACATACAAGGAACTTAACTTGGACAAGCGCTATATTATGATTTATTGTTGTCACAATGATATAATGAATTTATTATCTACATGACCTGGTATTGGTTGCCAATCAAATGTAATTTGCGGGTCGCTGCTTGCAGTCACCAAAGCTCAGAATATGTGCCGTATTAGCACTGAACACTGGTATGTCCACGTTCACTTGGGCATCTTTTTACAAATTATACTCCGACGGGTACGACACAGGTACTCGTCGGGATATATAGTATGGCGACACAGTCGCATACTGTAGACGCCTCGGCTATGCCGGGCGGCCTGTACACAGGGTGAGGCCGGTTCAGCAGCGAACCCGGACAGTTATGCTAATCCCACGCTTTCCATACAAAGAGCGGGCCATCGGCGACGCCGAGCGTCATGGCAGTTCGGAAAACCGAACTTACCAAACTTACACACTCACCTTCATTTACACAATCATGTTTATAATTGACTATCAATATACGGGTCCAATTAAAGTCTTATTTTCAATGTTGTTAATAATAAATTTGTGGGACAACCTTTATGTGTTACTATGTTTAATTTGTTAAAAATTATTTGTTGAAATTGTGTCTCGGTGTCTTTCTGTACGAGGTTTCCGTTGTTTTCCCTTGCACGTAAGGCGAATGCCAGAGAGTGGACAGTTCCACAACAGAGTGTCACGTTGAAACTGTTATACTCGACTACATTTCTCATATTGTTTAATATTTTCGCTGAGAAGTAATTTTCAATAAATGCACAAAGATAGACACATTCTGTCTGCTTTTTGGAGAGAACATTATTCTTTAATTACGTCAAATACCTATCCCGATTCCTCCTCTTTTAACAGCTACTCTATAGTACGAATCAGGTAAAGATTACTTATTAAATATAAACACAACGTAGGGTAAGTACAAACTTCTATTAGATGATGCCAGGTATATGTCGCGTTACACTGTTACAGTAAGTAAACTGAGTTAATTACAAAATCAATGTAGACACACCCTCAATCAATTGTTCTCATATACCTATGCTGGGTGAAATACAAAGTTTGGAGAAACCATTTTGTGTGTTGTTTTGTGTTCATATTTTGCTATAAAGTTATAAAACAATTGCACGTATCGAAATATGGATTTATTGGGAAAGTGTAGGTAATCTTTTCTGAAGTTCGCGTTTACCGTCAGTTTTAACTATATATCAAGTTCGTTTAACACTCGCAAAAGGAAAGTTCAGAACTTGGTCGGACAAAGAAAGTTTCCAACAAGTTGAATGTGATACAAGAGCTACTTTTACAATTTAGATTAACTTCAATATCCTCAGGTCAAGAACGCAGGTGCAGTAAAGTTCCTGTTTTTAAATTGTCGCTAATTTACTGACTAATTGTTGCCAGACAACTTTTTTATTGGATACAATTAAAGTTCTATTAATTTATTTCTTTCCATTTTTGGAGAAAGTTACAAAAAACTCGAAATTTGAACTTTTATACTTTTATGAAAAATAAATATTACAGGAATATTATGCGTAATAAGCAGACAGAGCTGACGTAAAAAAGCAGGATGCGACATCAGAAATAAATGACGCTCGACAAATGTGTAAGATATAATTATTAGCAATATTAGCAACAGTGACGAATTCCTAATCTCGTCTCGCCTTGTTTCGAAAAGATAAAAAATGACACCTCGTCTCACCTTTTTTGTCGTCGAGATTTCTCGCAATATTTAATCATATTTAACTGATTTTGCAGGGTGGGAAGTAATAACTATTCTCTTTCTCTCTTGGAATTGGAAAACTCAGGTATCGCATTAATAACCGTTTGTTTATTGCCTGATTTCAAAAAAGTCAAATCGACAAGCTCACAGATTTTGAAAATATTATCTCCGAGATTGAAGATCGGAATAACAGGTGTTCCAACATCATAATTCATAACTTACCATAATCTGATTATGCATCGCGCGATATAAGCGAGATATTTAATTTAACCTCATCTAATTCGATTAATAGTGCTAATATAAAACAATTTCGCCTAGGTAAACCCTCTACTACTGGAACTAAGCCACGCCCATTAAAAATAATATTCAAAAATTCATCCGAAGCTAAATTAGGTATTGAAGAATTCTAATAAAATAGCCACTTCTAAATATAAAAGTGTTAAAATCAGTGGTGATAATACCCCAAGGCAACGGCAATACTTGAACGAGCTTACGGGTGAATTAAAAAACGGTGAAATAATTGATAGCGGTCAACGACACTTGCCAAAATCAACCAGTAGACATCACCTGTCCGAATGTAAACATCGAGTTAATATGCGTCAAGGTTTCTCCACATCAGTCAACCACTGCTCTCTACATCATTCCTGCCGTACATTTTTACGTAAAATGTAATTATAGTTGGTGATTTTAATATTACGAATTTAAGTCAGTTTTATACTCACAATATTTCAGATAATTATGTGCGACTTTTAAATAATTCAAGCAATAAAATTCTGGATATTGTAGTCTCTAATTTAGAATGCTAAGTTGAAAATACTATTGATAGTATATTACCCGAGGATGCCCATCATCCTGCACTACTTATTACATATAATTTTCCAATTAATGATCAGCATAAACTTAAAACGAAACATGTTAACCAGTATATTTTAAAAAAGGTAATTTCGAACTTTTGTACAGTTTATGAAGTAGCACTGATTGGGGTTTTCTAGATTACTGTAGCAATTTTAACGATGCAGTGAATAAATTCTACAGTACACTGTATAGTATTCTAGATGCTTGTATACCTAAAACAGTATTTCGTAGTTCAAACTATCCAACCTGGTTTAACAAAAACATAATTTGTGAAGTAAAACAAAAGGAACATCACAGAAAACTGTATAGAAGCACTGGTGACCTATTTCATCTAAATATGTATAAAACTCTTAGACCGAAATTGAAAATATCTATTAGGCTTGCATATAAATGTTTTTTTAAGCGATATTCAAAATGGCATTTTTGATAATGTCAGTCGGTTTTAGAAATATGTAAACAATAGAAAAGACACCTCGAAATTACCATCGAAAATGTATTTAAGTGATACTGAACTCAATACCGGCCTAATTAGTACGAACGATCTTAACTTTAATGCAAATAGCTGTACTTATGATACTGTTAGAATAACTGAAATTTCAGAAATAGATATCTCAAATGCCATTAAAACACAGAAAAATACCACCTCTGTTGGACCTAACAACATTCCAATTTATATTTTTAAAGGCTGTAGTGAAATTCTAAGCAATTTACTATTAAAAATATGTAACTTGTGTATCAAATCAAATACATATCCAGATAAATGGAAATCAGCTAAAATTTGTCCACTTTTCAATTCCGGCGATAAAAATAACATTATTAATTTCCAACCCATATCATGCCTAAATTCTTAAGCAAAGATTTTTGAGTATATCATTTCTAAACAAATTCAACCTCAATGTAAAAATTATATTCGTAATTGTCAACATGGCTTTCTTGAAAATCGATCTACTGTAACAAATTTGATGAATTTTACTCAACATCTATATGAAACTATTGAAAATAAAAATCAAATGGACACAATATATACAGATTTCGCAAAAGCGTTTGACTCCGTAAACCATAAAATACTTTTATATAAATTACAGCAGAATGATTTCTCAAATAATTTAATTTCCTTACTTGAGTCTTATTTGTGTAACAGAAATGAATTTGTATACTGTCACGGTTTCATTTCCACAAATTTCTTTGCATCATCTGGCGTACCACAAGGCTCTGTACTTCGACCCCTTCTTTTTATTAAAGATATTGCATCAACTCTCAAGAACTCTTATTGTTTAATGTACGCAGATGATTTTAAATTGTTTCGCGAAATACGTCAAATTGAAGATTGTGAATTTTTGCAACAAGACTTGAACTCAATCTATGAATGGCCAATTAAAAATCAATTGCATTTCAACGTTTAAAAACGTCAAGCCAAAACCTTTACAAGAAAACAATATGTTATCAAATATAATTATAGAATGAGTAATATTATTTTAAATCGTACTGATATAATTAAAGATCTAGGCATATTATTTGATCCTAAATTGAATATGACTATTGAAGAATTAATTAATCAATGCTTCAAAACCCTTGGTTTTATATTCCGCTTTACAATTATTTCAATAATGTATCTTATTTTGTAGTTTTATTTAAAGCCTTAATAGTCAGTAAACTGGATTATTGCTGTACAATTTGGAATTCCAGTCAATTGTATCTTACTAATAATACTGAAAAAATTTAAAAAAAGTTTTTCAAATATGTCAGTTATAAATTGCAACATTCAAATCATGACAATTATCATAACAATATATTGGTTAATTATAATGTAACTCCCCTAGAATGCCGCAGTAAAATGTATATGTTGATGTTTTTATATAAAACTATAAATTATGTAATCCATGATAAGTATCTCCTATCTAAACTTAATTTCTACGTGAATAATTGCAACACTCGTTGTTACAACACTTTTGTTATAAATCAATATGAAACAAACTATATGTATAACAATCCTATAATCAGCATGTGTCGATTATATAATACTTATTCTACCCAACTGGATTTATCTCTCAGCATAACAAAATTTAAAGCTATTATTAATTCTATATTGCAATGAAGTTTTTTCTATGTTATTCTTTTTTCCCTTTATATTAAAATATGTATATCTGTAATATATTATATGTTCTCACTTAAAATGTTAATATTATTCTGTAATTGGAACTCTTTCTGTTGAATAATAAAGCTTATTATTATTATTATATTATTTATGAATAAGATATTTTCTTGTATTTGTACTAATGGAACAAGTACCCAGTACACCTGATATGTATATAAAAATTCCATAATATATTTGCATTCTTATCCGTATACATCCCAACAATTCACTATCCTAACAAGAAAAATAAAAAAATCTTGAATCTTTCTTATGCCCAGTTGCACCGCTGATACTTAAATTTTAAGGTGGGATTAAACAAAAAAAATTTGATAGCAATATTCAATTACGTATTTAACATTGCGTTTCGATATTGCCGATATAAGGAATACTTAAAATTTAAGCGTCAGCGATGCAACAGGCCATTAATCTTTTAATTTCACCTTTAAATTGAATTTTAAATTATATAATGGTATAATATTAAATAATTGTTTATTTAATTATCGGTCAGTTGTGTTAGTGTTTTTGAAGCGACAACATCGAGTTTATAGTTGGAGGATCTACATCCATTAGACTAGTGTAACGGTGAGTGCCAGGGTTGTGTTTATACTATATTATGTGATTGCTCTCACGCTGCGGTGTTGAGAAAAAGCTGAGGAAGAGTTTATCCTAATCCCAAAATTGGGCTGAAGCCTTGAGTATTTACATGATTGAGAGAAAGAGAGAGAAAGAAAGAAGGAGACAGAGAGAGAGAGACAGTTCCGTTATTATCGTTTTCTGGCTATTGACGCTCGCATAAGAGAGTCTAGACCATCTCGGGCAGGGTTGCTACATGATTGATACTAATTTCCCCCAAATGAAATCTAAAAATCCTCTAAATCCACAAGATTTAAAGAAAAAATACCCCAAGTAAAATTAATTTATCTAACATCTAAAACAAAATGTATTAAAAATTATACTTATTCTAAATTGTATACATCAATAATATCTACTTCATTGTCCTGACAATAGTAAATGTTTTTAAAATTAAATCTTTTTAACATACTCTGGGATGGTTCAAAGTTGATACACCCAGAGTATGTGCCCAAGTAGAATCGGAACTCAAACACCAATCATTGTATATGAAACGAGTGGGGGAAATATCTTTGGAAGAAACTTCATTCCATATGGATTCATGACGCACACGTAACAATATAATTTTTTAAGATACATATAATATATACATTTTAGATCTTATAATTATAGCTCCTGTCAGCCGTCCCCTAAAAAATCCCCCAGAGCAAATGTCCTCCTGTTTTTTCCCCTATGAGAGATAAAATCCCCTAAAAATAAGGGAAAATCCCCCAATCTGGCAACCCTGATCCCGTAATTAGGAATTGATATATTTATTTTTAAAATATTTTCCTAGTATTTAAATTTGTATTCTTTCCATTAATAAATTATACTGTAACGTTTTTATTTATTTGGATGAAGTGTAATTATTAAACAATTATTATTAATTAAAATTAAGTGTTTATTAAATTATAATTAAAGTTACTATTACTCATATTAAACAATTATTAAAAACTAATTAAGACTAAAACTATAATTAACTAGATAACACTAACACTATTTATATAACCATTAACACTACTATTTATTTCCACGATATTACAAATTATTGATTTCACTACGCGTTCCAATCTTAGACTACCGGTCTGTTGCAGACTCTTGTAGACTGTTTATGCGATATTGATATCACTATATTTATATCACTCTATACTTATAACGTTCAACTGTCCGCCTACCGACCTTCACAGCGTCTATATACTCAACTGACTCAACAGCGTCTGTATATTCAACTGCTCGGACAGAAGTCACTTCTTTCACAACACTATCTGTCTATTTATATAACTCTCTGTCTAACCTCCACAACCTCAGTATCACCGACTGTCCGTATGCCACAATTTTTCAACACCACTGCCGAGAATTAGCTTTCACTTGCCGTTACTGTCCCCATATACCTAGCTTCCCAATACTCTTCAACACTACCGAGTATTCTCTTTAACAGCTATCCCGGTATACCAGTAACTTTCCGACTTGCCGTTACTATTCTTGCACACTATAGCTTCCCAATACTCGTCAACACTACCAAGTATTTACATCCACAACTATCCCAATATACCAGTAACTTCCCGAGTACCTACTTGACACCAACTGCATACGCTCACTACGATACTACTGCGCTTCTCACTAACACTTTACTCTCTAATACTCCACATCAATGTCTCTATGACTCTGTTTGTAACTGACTGTCCGTATGTAACTAACTGTGTCCCTCGAGCATAGCTACGCCCCTTATATATAGCTGCCATTATTTTCTAGAATAGCTCAGAATGTTCGAATACATAATAACAATAAACACAAAAGGTTCAGGCGACCGGAAGTAATTAAACACGTCGCGACCAGTCTGTTTACATCGGCGGCTACTAGCGCGATTACGTCACCGCTATAAATAGACACTCGCGTACAGCGGCGGCGACGGCGGGCGTTTCACGTTACAATACTGTTCTCTTTACTCCCAGGAAAGTCAAAAATCAATTATTAAATATATCTCATATGTGGATTTGAAGTCTTGTAAAAATCATGAAAGAATACTGTAACAAAATTGTGTTAGGTACAAAAATTAATTAAATGTTTAATAGTAAACGAATTTCAATGACGAGACCAAAAAAGCGATAGATATATATTTTGGATGACGGTATGGCGAAGTCGGCAGCACGAGAATTGTTTTGAAAAGAATGATCATTATTAGAAAAATTACATATCAATTTTATTTGTAAATGAATTACTCTTATACATTGCTCAATGATAAATTAGGTACTTACCTGTTTCTTTTTAAATCACTCTCGTGTTTTTCTGAAAACTTTCTTCAAAGAATTCCCCGAGTGACTTCAAAGAAGCAATTACCGTCTCATATGAAAAACGAAGAACATATCCGCCAATTTTGAAATCAGGAAATGAAAAATCCAAGAGCAAAATTAAGTTGTTTGATCTAATCCAATTACATCCATCCTACGCGTAGTATATTGAACAACTAAATGAATAAACATATATATATATATATATATATATATATATATATATATATATATATATATATATATATATATATATATACAGAGAATTTATTTTAACGTGCAACATATGGTCAATCACTTCCATGGTTACACACTACTGTCAAAAAATTACAGCAATGTAATATTTGTCCATTTTAAAATGCAACATACAAAAATTTGTAGTTATGTATTATCAATACTAATTTCCAATAAATTAACCTACATGCTATTAACAGAAAATCAAAATTTTAATGTAGCACATTTTAACAAACTTTGTCTTGCAAAAATTCAAAATTTTAATGCAATAAATGTTCAAAAATACCTACATTCACACTGATACGATATCCTAGTCGCTCTTAGAAAGAATTGACACTATTTGTGATGTGTTCTGGAGGTATCTCCTGTGCTGCAATACTATTCATAATGTTGCATTTTAAAATGGACAAATATTACATTGCTGTCATTTTTTGACAGTAGTGTGTAACCATGGAAGTGATAAACCATATGTTGCATTTTAAAATAAATTCTCTGTATATATATATATATATATATATATATATATATATATATATATATATATATATATATATATATATATAAACATCATCGCGGTTTACTAGGTGTGCCATTACGATTTTATTAGTAGATTGCTGTAATAGCGATACAATCAATTCTCTCTAAATCAACCTTTCTCGAATTTAAATTTTTCTCTACATCAAATTATTTGACATGTACAACCGTATAAGATTTTATATGTAAAAATTATTCTTTTAGTCGCATATTTTAATTTAAAATCTCCTTTAAATAAATTAAATTATTGGGCATTTGGCATCAATTTCAATAAAATTCACGTCTCTATAAATCAAATTTAATATAATTCATAGACGTGTTCGTCCTCCCTTGGAGCCTCTACCGATACCGTTTATTTATTTAATTTTCGTCTGAAAACTGACTGAATAAGCATCAACATCAGTATATTGGTTATCCAAACAAAATTAATTTAAAAGGACCAGAATTAAATTTCGAAAAATAATACCAAAATTTAATACACAATAATAATACGTCACTAATTAACAATATACTCATTTATTTTATTATTCTAAAGTGAATAAAATGTGTTTCTGAGTATCTTGATATATCTTCAATGTTATGTTCCAAAAATACAAAAAAAATATAAATAAATAAAAAATAATAATTGTAGACAACATTTAGATTTTCTTTTATTTGGTAATTATTTCAAAGGCTTTGTAGCAGTTCAAGGAATTCAGGAATTGAGATAAAAATTTTGATTTTTACAAATAACAAGTCACCATAGAACACAAATTTCTTACCAAGTTAACTATAAATTCCGTCTTTCACTCCATTGTATATCTCATTTTTCTAACAAATTGTTATGTTCGCGTTTTATAACTGAATAAACATTTTTACCTTCCGTCACCTTTAGGTAAGGAAGGTATTGTCTTTGGTCAAAAAATTCGGTGGTGAGTTTTTGATGAATAAGCACGTTTTAGGGTCCCTACAATACGATTTTACTATTTTTACGATGATGTCTGTAT
Source organism: Harpalus rubripes (assembly GCA_963082715.1). Taxonomy (NCBI): domain Eukaryota; kingdom Metazoa; phylum Arthropoda; class Insecta; order Coleoptera; family Carabidae; genus Harpalus; species Harpalus rubripes. The sequence goes on along the minus strand of OY720453.1, from coordinate 49,622,571 downwards.
GTGTGTGTGTATGTGTGTGTGTGTGTGTGTGTGTGTGTGTGTGTGTGTGTGTATGTATGTATGTGTGTCCGTGTGTGTGTGTGTGTGTGTGTGTGTGTGTGTGTGTGTGTGTGTATGTAACAAAATTTTCGTCTGCGATAACTTCCATACTACAATTCTAAAAATTATAATTCTTTCGTATTTCTCTTCATTACATCCATGCGAAGAGCTGATTAGATTTTGGTTAGAATTGGACAACCGGAAGTACCCTCATTTGAAGATTTTAACAGTTTTTCTTGAAAAAACTATGTTAAATATCATTTTTTCACATTTAATGTTATTATAAATATTAAAGAATGTTATATTTTCTATACGATTTGATTGAATTTTATACCTAATATTAAATGGATATAGAGTTAAAAAATTATAAAGAAATTAAATTTCATAAAGTAAGAAGCCATAGCTATGGAAACAGCTACTATATTAAGAAAATTTTGATTGAAAGATGTCAGTGTCAAGTGAAATTGACATAGTGTGTTTGTCTTATAATTTAACGGGAAATAGGTATAGGATCTTTTGCTTTCTGTATGGAATTTGTATAAAATATATACAACTGCTTTAAGGTAATGTACAAGAAATAATAATAATAAATCTTTTATTTCTGCAGATACATTACACTGTATATAGAAAACGTCACAAAATAATAATTTTCTGTATGAAATTTGCATAAAATACATGCAACTGCCGGAAGGTAATGTACAAGAAATAGAATATTTAATTTAGCAAGGAACTTTCCGTATGAAATTTGTACAAAATACATAGAACTGACGGAAGGTAATGTGCTGGCCACATCAGATTTTTTCTATTGCATATAGATAGGTACATACTCTTTGTAATTTATACAAAAATTAATTTCATTTTCTTTTACTTTCTCTTATTCGATCAAATTCAAATACACCTTGCGAATTCGATTTTTAGCACCGTTGAAGGTGTTTATTTGGCGCATTGGAAAGATAAATAAGTAAATATACGTATCATCACGACTTTTTACCTATTCCTGTGTGTGAAAATTTGCTGCTATTCGCATATTTCGGTAATTCGGTATATTTGCACCATTATGGGCGTCTACCAGAAGTCGCCTCACAGACTCTCAATGTTGTAGGAAGAACGCCAAAGGTGTCACTTTTGTGCTATTTTAAATTAGAAAGACAGTAGCCTATTTAAGAAAGTTGAAAATATCGTACACTAGTGGATATAAATAGCATATTTGCCACGATATAGCAATAATGAAACCAAATCAACATAGCCAGACAGTTTTGCTTTGAAATAAAAAAATAAATTTCCTGAAAATACTTATGCTATTTTTTGTGGTCGTAACTCGCTCGAAAGTTATATCGTATTTCTCGTGTTTCTTTCAATACTGATTATGAAATAAACTTTTAAGTTTCGAGTTTAACGATGATCGGCATCGAACTCTCTAGAGTCACAATCGGTTATCTAGTCTGAGGCAAAGGTGAAGACCTTTTGCTACCGCGGATCAAAACTGAAAATAAAATAATCGATTTGGGCCGCAACATTAGCAATAAAAGAAAAACACAATAAAGAGAATTGTTCTTCTAATTTTACTTGAACATACATATGTAATGAACTAACATAAAATTAACATATCTATAAAAATAAATTAGAATGATAATAAAAAAAATATAATGGGTAGCAATAAATAGTAATAATAATTAGAACAAAGTTTTAATTAAATATTTGGCATTGCTTCTCTGCAACAATTTTTCAAATTTTTTCAATTTTTTCCGGTAATGACAACACTAACAAACAATTTCTTAATCGTTTATCATCAAAGCAACTCCGATGGTCAATGTTTATTATTTACTTTTTAGAAAAAATACTTCAAATATAGTTATTATGTACTTAGAAGCCAACAATAGAAATTTTTCAGAATGAAAATACTTTTGTAAAAACAAGTGACTGATACCTGCGTATATCTATCACAAAAATAACTGTAATGAGAGTGGGTCGAGAGTGAAAACACTGAAAACAACGTTTGTGAGACGATTTTTAATTTTCATTTTGTAATTTGCTAATCAAAGTGGACCGTGTTTTGTTCATCACTGATTTCAGGCACACAGCCTCATGATAAATGAATAAAATATTATCTTATATTTTTGTTATAAAACTTTTTAAAAGTTACCAATTTTTATTTGACAATTTACTTATTACGAAATATACTTCAATACGACATTATAAAGATAAGTACTCCTTTCCAATCTTGAAAAATATAAAGCAGGAGACTTTTCATCATAAATGCAATTAGTTAATTGAAGGTTGAGATTCGTTTTATTGTATAAATTCTCCAAAGAGAGACAGATTATAACGACGGAAGAGATCTAGAGCAAGTAATTCCCGAAGGAGCGTAGTGCACTTCGCTTGGGCTCCATACATTCCAATGTAACGAAGAATGAAAGAATAGACTAAAAAGACGAACGACAGCCTGGGTTCTAACCGCGGGGGTTTCTATCGCACATAGCATACAGCACATAGTACCACATCATACATGAAGTAAAATGAAAACAGAGTTAAAGAATTCTTACATATGTATATCTACACAATAGCGTACGATATACAACTTACAAACTGCAAGGAGCTGAGATCACTATGTTAACATTTAACATAATTAAAAATATTTAACTAAGATAAGAAAATAATTTTCGGAATAAGAACGACATTGTTTTACTCTCTTTTACTCTCTAATGCAATTCGGATTGTCATGGTGTCAACGAAAAAAAAAATATATAGTACGCTTTAACCTAACATTTTACAAAAGCAAAGATTCAATTTGTAAAAAAGCTTACTGTTTCTTTAAGTGGATTTCAATTAATAATTTTTTTTGCGATTGACATTAAAGTGCAAGTTTTTACAGCTAACAGTCTGTAAACTGGCACTTTTACCTAGGTAGTAAAAATATTGTTGCTATTTACATAGCAACCACATAGCGACCGTTCAACAAATGCACAGCTATTGATAACGTGGGGATTAACACGGAGATAGTGTAAGAATATACGAGTGGCCAGATTGTATATCATCGCTAAGTCAACAACGATTTGACAATCTGGCGGCATTTTACAATCTGGCTACGACATTTATACTTCAAAAAAGTCTAGTAAGAGAGAAAATTATAATGTTATTATCACTTTAGAAGATGGAATAAAAGACAATAATTCGATATTATTTTTATTATATTTTAAAAATAAGATTATACTATTCGGGCATTTTCTACCCTATTCGAATTTTATAGGCTGATCTATTATTAACTTACTTCAACATCAATGAATAGATTTCATGGAAGAATTTTATTATTACAGAACCTACACCTACACATTTTTATTAGCTTTTACGTTTCTCTTGTTTCTAAGCGGGGATTCATTAAGATCAAAAGAAAAAAGTTCGAAGCTGAGGAAATTATTTTCTCTTTATTCTAGGAAAGCTTTATCTTTGTAACTAAGACCGTCGAGGAGGATTTTTTGTGCTTTTATTAGACCTGGCGTAGATGACGTAGTATTAGCAGTTATAGATATTTTCAGTAATATCTTTCTGAAATGTTGAAGTTATTTTTATATGGATATAATAGGAAAACTCTTAATGAAACAACAAAAAATGTCATATTTTGGTAGAAATTTTGTTTTTATAAAACAATCATACACACATGTACAGCGAGACTACGAAAAAATTAGAAGACGGATTTTATGACCACAACATTCTGAAAAGACTTAAATACGCTTTGAAAGAAGAGATTTTTTATAACAGACAGACAGACATAAATTCTTGTTATAAATATGGGGTTTCTTGGTTATGTTATAGTACCATATCGGTCTATTCTGCAAAAACAAATTATTCCGCGCCTTTTTGACAAAGAACAAAAATTTTGCTGTTTAAAATTTAAAGATTATTAAACTATTTACAGGTGTGCATTAATACTTTTTTTTCGTATATTTTATAAATAAATTTATAAATTATTCCACTTGTTCCCGGTCAGTGTAGGTTGCGGCACTAGTAAATATGTAGGTACGTATTTAAATTAATAAAAATTAAATTGCTGGAGGTATTGTGCTGGCCACATTAGATCTTTTGTAATAAATGTCGAAACAATCTTTTAATCTTCTTTCTTGATATATTATGATAAATGAAAAGTAATAGAAAACTGGTCCCCCCTGTTTGTAGCCCATGAAAATGCTATTTAATACGACGATATATATTGTAACCCGATTTTTAACATAATAGAAATTAATTATGAAAAGCTATATTGGAATGAATTCAGCACTCTTCTTTAATTAGTGCTTTTTATTTGCAGAGTTTTATAGTGACGATATACCGAGTGTCTTAGGCCAACCGACACATGGCGGATGAACATGGAAAATCTGTTAATTGTGATTAGTATCTCCCCAGTGTAAGATATTAAGTTGAAATTTTGTATTCTTATCCGGGGATACTAATTATATGGATATTTCAAATCAGTCAATTTACATGTGTAATACTAGAAGAAATTAAGGAAAATTATCGAATTTCCAGAATTGTTGTTCATATCCCGGAAAAATAGTTCCTAAGCAACGGTTCAAATAGCATAATGGTAGCGTGTGCGCTTGGTAATAATGTAACACGAGGGGGGGTCTCTGATGCTGACTGATAATACTACTACAGGTACTGATTATTTCCCAACGATGATACACTTTTCACTTACTGATGGCGATAAGGAAGAAACACACAGACACTTCACTTTTTAACTTTAACTTTACACTGATGAACACTACGGACATGAACACATACTTGTGATTTAAAAACTAATACTTTTATATTTACACGGTTACATTATTATTAATTAATACTAAGCCTAACATACACAACTAACAAGTGTTACATTCCGTAACCCAGCTGGCGAGCGTCGCCTCAAAACTAAAGGACACTACATGTCCAAACCAAAACACGTCTTTCCGACGCCACGTACTAATTTCGACTCTCCCATGTTTATCCCATGGCTAACTAATACCGACTGACTTAAAACAAAAACGCTATCTCCACGACAGGATTATCTTAGGGGTATGGGGTGCATAGGCAAGGGCATCCATAGTCACGTACGCATACACAATAATTTCTAGACTTAATTATCAACAAATAAATGTCGTGACTATCATAATACGATAAGGATTTCTAAACTGAATTTTGACATTTATAACTTAAACAGATAAACAGAGTTAAAATATGAATATTGAAACTATAATTTAGAAGAGTTTATAAAAAGTTATTTATCTGTTATTGCGCTTACCCTCGCCTTGTCACAATAAACAAAATTCGTAGAGTCGGATTCGGAACCATTCGAGAGCAAATATATTTTTTTTAATTTTTACTTTTCAAAATAATATTTATCATTAATATGTATTTAACTTTTATTCATATTTAATAAAATATAAACATATCAATCATGAAGTATATTTTGTAAAATTTGAATCACACGGATCACAATAAATATTTCTGAATTTGTTTAAATTGATCAATTAAATGGCCTGCAAGAACTCCTGCCTCTTAATTTTTTTTTTTTTTTTTTGATGTCATTTATACAAAAACTTACGGCCTTTATGAATTGCCCACTTTAGAAGATCTTAAAGCGGCAATGAGAAATGATTGCAACCTTATTTCAAATCGACAGCTGAGCAAAGTGAGACAACAATGTTATGATCCTCTCGAATTTTGCTTAGTACAAAATGGCGGTCATTTCGAGTATTTGTTGTAATTTTTTAATTCTTACTGTTGTATTTAGTGCGATTTATATTTTATAAAATAAATAAGTTCTGTTGCGTATAACGTTTCTATTTTATTAAATATTAATGAGAGATTAAAAACATATTAATAATAAAAATTATTTTGAGAAGTCAAAATTAAAAAATAAGTTTTCCCGTCGGCTGGTTTCGATCCTGTCTCTCCGAATTTTGTTTATTACCAAGCGCACTCGCTACAATCATACTACCAGAACCGTTGCTTGGAATCTGATACACGACAGATATCTACGAGAAAAAAATGGCGGTAATTCAAAAAGTAACCTCAAATTTGGACACCCGTTATTTGTACCTTATGGGCTTTCAAATATGTTGCTGAGAGAACACGACAGATATATATTTGAAAATTGGAAATAATTTTCTTGTATGCCGTCGGTCTGATTTGAACTGGGCCCATCATAACCACAAATGGAGATAACGAACTGAACCATACAATCCCATTATCGGTTCCTTAACTAAATAAATAATTTTCGTAGCTCGTATGATGGATATTTGAAACAAGTAAACATGTGTGAGATATTATTTATTAATTAAATTCACAATACTGTGTGCCTTGAATAGTCTTCAATTCTGTTAATCCCTTCCATTTCGTCTATATTACTCCAATGATTGCATCTTCCATATTCCGAACTATCCAACATCCCAATTGATTAATTGCATTTATCACTTTCCTTGTTACAATAGGACAAACAGTGACATAATCTAATTTAATAATAGTCTCTCTGTCTTGCACATTCATAATCATCAGATCGCAGTTGGCTGATGCTGAAACGTTCAGGCCTGTTTGCTACGACCTTTAACCTTTACCGCTAGCAGGATATTGAAGGGGAGTAGGACCAGACGGGGAGATAAGACAAGCACCGCCTACTGGATCGTAACGCCATCTGGGTGATTTATACCTACTATCGGATTCGTAATTATAGTCAGTTGAGTTTGAAACTCAATAACTTAACAATTAAAAAAATTATGGAATACGTTTTTAATTGTGGGCTATACTTTTCTACGTAATTATACTCATTTTCAGAATGCACTTTTCATATAAAGTATTAATAAATTGTTATTTGAAATTTATTAATTTAATTTTGATATTTTTTTACTGATTCCGCGCGTGTACGCATGGTGTGGTTTTACAATAAAATAGTTATTCAGATTTTCGTCGTTATCTAGCGCCCTATGAGAATTTTTGGATAAACAAAAGCATATTTGAGATGGCCTCCAAAAGCGCATAAAAATTCTACATTTACAAAAGCAATTAGTTTTAAGCATAATATGTGAAATTTAGCAGATATTAAAATAAATTTAAAATATAGATATTCACTTTGTTCATAAAATCATTTTCAATAAAATTAAACTATATAGTAAGAAATTGTGGTCAGGTATACATATTGTTGTCATGTTTACATTCCAGTGAAGAGAAATTAGTGGCGGATCCAGCCAAGGTTTTCAGGGGGGGGGGCATGTAGGGATGTAAGATTTATATAAAATTAAATTATAATACACTTTTTATTATTAAGAAATAAATTCTAACATGAAAAACTTATGATTTTATGTACAGGGTATAACAAAAATGGTGGGTTGATTATACACAGGCGGCTTCTACGACTAAAAATAAGAAAAAAAGTACTCGTATATAAACATATGTCCTAAAATGTTTCGTTACTGAATTACAGATACTTGAAGTTTTTCAGTTTTTATCCAAAAGATTACAGAAAACAAAGCTCAGCAGTGTATTACTACCCATGAAAGTAATTTTGATTTGAATAATGAGTATAATTATAAAAATCTGATGTGGCCAGCACATTACCTTCCGTCAGTTCTATGTATTTTGTACAAATTTCACACAGAAAATTCCTTGCTAAAGATTATATTTCTTGTACTTTACCTTCCGGCAGTTGCATGTATTTTATGCAAATTCCATACAGAAAATTTATAGCAAAAGTTCCTATATTTTCAGTAAAATTATAAGACGAACACACTATGTCAATTTTACTTGACACTGACATCTTTCAATAAAAATTTTCTTAATATAGTAGCTGTTTCCATAGCTATGGCTACTTTATGAAAATTAATTTCTATATAATTTTTTAACTCTATATCCATTTAATATTAAGTATAAAATGCAGTCAAATCATACAGAAAATAAATTGTGAAAAAATGATATTTAACATAGTTTTTTCAAGAAAAACTGTTAAAATCTTCAAATGAGGGTACTTCCGGTTGTCCAATTCTAACCAAAATCTAATCAGCTCTTCACATGGATGTAGCGAAGAGAAATGCGAAAGAATTATAATTTTTAGAATTAGTATGGAAGTTATCGTAGACGAAAATTTTTTACACACACACACACACACACACACACACACACACACACACACACACACACACACACACACATACAGACATCATCGTAAAAATAGTAAAATCGTATTCTAGGGACCCTAAAACGTGCTTATTCATCAGAAACTCACCACCGAATTTTTTGACCAAAGACAATACCTTCCTTACTTAAAGGTGACGGAAGGTAAAAATGAGCTATCATTATTAATTTCACTTTATCCTATTTTAATTTTTGAATAATTTTATGGATGCTCCCAATCGAGGTCTCAATAAATCAAGATTTAACACTATAATCTGTACTGATTCATGCAGGTAAATATACTACACAAATATACTGAGTGCAGAATTAAAAGTACTAGTAACAGTGAATACATACAATGATATGGTGATTGTTAGTTCCCTAATTAAACTAGACCAAAAGTGTAAATACAAAAAAAAAAACGTTATTAAAACTGCATCCATTGAGTACTTACTTGTTGCTCAAATGTTTTTTTATGTCCGAGTATGAAGCAATCGAAAAATGGCTTTCATAAAGAAAATTATAGATCGAGATAAAAATGTAATAAATTGAAGCCAACTCGAGCTTTAAAGCGTTATCCCCCTTCCTCCTTCTTTATTTTTTTAGAATATGTACAAAGCAAAAATTAATGTTTAAGTCTGAGAAATTTCTTACTATATCCTGGGAACAAATTACAATAAGCCTTCTTGTAAAATCTTTCATTCTATTACAAATGTAGATATGTCTCATAATTCCTCATTTGCAAATTTTCACGATTCTACCTTCAATTCGAAAGTAAAACCAGCACAATTTACCTAATTCCAGCTTTCCTGAACAGCGCAATTCAACTTTGGTTAAAACCGCGTGAATTCCACAACCGGACGTGACTCCAGTCGGGAGCGTGATCTGTCTGGTGCGCGTAGCGCGTGATACATGCTGACGCTACGTTTCCAATTACTTCAGGGGCTTGGCTCTGGAATACAAAGTGGAGTTTAAAATCTTTATTCTTGAATAGTGTTAGAATAAAAAGGAATTCAACAGTAGTGCGAGACAAATGAGAATAAAAAATAGACTAAAATATGGAGCGATATTGAAAAATTATTACCTAAATGTAAGATCATAGTAATAGTTGTTTATATCACTAATCTAGAAAATGCACTTTTGCAAGTGTGAATATACTTTGACCATTTTGCCATACGACAAATAATAATAATAATAATAATAATAATAATAATAATAATAATAATAATAATAATAATAATAATAATAATAATAATTATTATTATTATTATTATTATTATTATTATTATCGGCAAGGCCTCAAGTACCGTAGGTACTCGTTTCGTGACCCTTTTTTAGTACTACAGTCCGTTTTTAAACCAGGAAGAGTAAATTAAAAATTTCCCTAGTGCAATCCATACGTTGATTGACCTTTGTGCAGCCATGTTAACTCCATAACATAAATTTGTTTTCCGTTTTCACATTTAGTCATTATCTCAAAACCTCTTTTATTTAAAAACGTACAGTTTTTACAAAAAAGTGTGTAATATCATATAAAGTTCAATGTCTTTAATTTTATCTAATTTTTTAGTTTTTATTACTGTAAACCTGACTTTTGAAGTTACTCTTCCTATACTTTGTTTCACGTACGAAAATAGTGATGAGAAGATAGGTGTAGTTTGATTTTGTTGTTTGTTTGGATAATATCCCGATATTATCCAATCAAAAAACAAGACCAAACTGCGCCTATCTTCTCATTACTATTTTCTTACGTGAAAAACAGGTATAGTGCACTTGGTGTACTTCATCTGTGCGACAACCACTGATTACTATGGAACCAATACGGCAGCGGAAATACTATAGATAACACCATCTATGTTTAACTTAACAACTAATCCGGTCGTTATTGCATCCATGTACGATTGATGCATTAATGCTTGATATATTGGCAATTTGGCAACTACACACTAAGCCGACCGATAGATTCAAACCCAGGAATCTCAGAATCGATCGGAACATGCAGAGACAAATATTTAATACTGGAGTATTCTATGCTGGTAGCTTCAGAAGATTTGAATGTCAATTCAGTGTGTCCTTAAAAAACAAAACTAAAAAACTAACATCATTGAAAAGGAAATAAATAACGATTTTTTGGGACTAAAATCAGATATGGGTTCTTGTTTTAAAAAAGTTTCTTATATCTCGAAAATTTACTTTAAATTAACTTTTATATTTGTAACATTTTTCTCGATTAAGAAAAAGAAAAATTCGGATGTGATGGCCTCCTGCCAATTTCATGTTTATAATAGTAATGAGCTTTAAGTAAAATATCACCTCCGGTTGATCGTTTGTAACCAAAACTTAATTTGTTGTTTTAATAATTATAAAAGTCTGTAATACGATATTTTCGATTTATTGTTTTTCCCCGAAAATCTGTTAAGAGCTCTAAATTAATTATTACTTCCCGTTCATCATGTATAGTCAAAATCTAACATGTTGTTTCAAATTATATACAAGTTTTAAGTACCAAATTTGAAAAGTTTTGGATCATATTTTAATATATTTTAGATAAAATTTAATATGTCGTTCTCATTAAATGCCGAATTTGAAAAGTTTTGGATATATCAATATATTTTTCACGAAAGTCTGTTCAGATCTTCAAGTAAAGTATCACTTCCGGTTTATCAATTTTAGCCAAAATGTAAATATTATTCCTTTTGATATAGAAGTCTTAAATACAAGAATTTAAATTAATGGATTATATTTTTTTTATCTGGGGAACCGGTTTCGATCCCGACCGACGCCAAATATTTCCAATTTTAAATGGCACAAAATTGACTCCTGTGGTGCACTCTCCACGCCAGCAATGAATGTCCGTGAGGTGACGCCTGGTAAGCGCCCGCACGGTGCAAATATTTCATCATTACCGCATCAGTGTACAAAGCAGATTGGCACACCCAGCAATGGGTAATAAGCCGTGATGATATATTTATTTATTTATTTATTTATTTATTTATTTATGTATTTATTTATTCATTCATTCATTCATTCATTCATTCATTCATTCATTCATTCATTCATTCATTCATTCTTTCATTCATTCATTCATTCATTCATTCATTCATTCATTCATTCATTTATTTATTTATTTATTTATTTATTTATTTATTTATTTATTTATTTATTTATTTATTTATTTATTTATTTATTTATTTATTTATTTATTTATTTATTTATTTATTTATTTATTTATTTATTTATTTATTTATTTATTTATTTATTTATTTATTTATTTATTTATTTATTTATTTATTTATTTATTTATTTATTTATTTATTTATTTATTTATTTATTTATTTATTTATTTATTTATTTATTTATTTATTTATTTATTTATTTATTTATTTATTTATTTATTTATTTATTTATTTATTTATTTATTTATTTATTTATTTATTTATTTATTTATTTATTTATTTATTTATATATTTATTTATTTATTTATTTATTTATTTATTTATTTATTTATTTATTTATTTATTTATTTATTTATTTATTTATTTATTTATTTATTTATTTATTTATTTATTTATTTATTTATTTATTTATTTATTTATTTATTTATTTATTTATTTATTTATTTATTTATTTATTTATTTATTTATTTATTTATTTATTTATTTATTTATTTATATTTTAATATAGCTCTTTATTAAAAACTGTTATGGCTTCAAGTACACTACTACTTCCGATTGTCCAATGTTACCCAAAATGTGTCAACTCTATGAATGCAGAAAGCTTAAATACGGAAAATAGAAATTTTTGGAGATTTCTTCCTAAGAGTTATCGTGGAGGAAAAAATCGTCATACACAGATCATTTTAAAAGTAGTAAAAACGTATTGTGTGGACTAGTCCACAATGAACAAGCACGAATTAGAGCTCTAATTCGTGCTTTTTCGATGAAAACTCACTATAGAATTTTTAGGCCGAAAACATTACCCCCCTTATGACGGGAGGTAAAAACATATGTAATTACTTATAATTAGCTTAAAATTTGTCTATTTAAGTTAGAATTTAGTTATAAAATTTGCGAAAATTTTCTTAATTCTTGTGTTGAAAATAGTAAAAAATGAACATTTCACCAAAACATTAATGACAACTTAAAACCATATTCTTTACCTATTGCCGGCCTAGGCCAGTAACTAAGTAGTTCTGAACGATTCAAAGATCCATGGAAAACTACTTCTACACGACAGAGGCACAAACAAGTTATACGACATATGATGTAAAAAGTAAGATCAAATAGCGAGTATTTCAGGAAAACGATCGCTCCATGTGGTGCACACAATGCTGCCTAGTTGCATGGGACATGGGTGTCTGTCTAACCTTTTGGATCAAAAATTTATCAGGGGCTGCATATAGTATTATAGTTATTTATGCTACAAGAAATGTTGATATCATTTACTAATCGAGGACGATTTTGCGCCCGAGCGAAAGCGAGGGCTAGCAAATCAGTTCGTGAGTGGTCAAATGTACCTACATCTCGTGTTGCATATACGATGTTTTCCACTCCCAATTATTTATTTTTTACCTGTTCATTGGCACTGCCAGAAATGTCAAGCCTGTCAAGGAATACAGTGGAATATTGATACATTAAAAAAAATAATCTAAGTATTCCTTGGAAAATTTAAGAAGAAAAACGCTGTCATCTGTCACTTTTGTCACGTCAACGGTAACTTTTGAATGGAAATATTTATGAAATGAGTACAATTTGATAGAAATTAAATTCAAAATTATAAATTATAAGAATGAATAAATATTTAACACAACTTTAAAATATCTAACTGTTGGTATTTCACAAAGAGAGAGGTAGGTTCAGCTGTAGGGAAGTAAGGACAATCCTTTCTTCCCATCGCTAATAGAAACCGATATCTTGAAGGTAAAATAAACATACATCTCTATTAACAATGCCCTAATAGCCTACTTACGATATTAGGAGTGGGAAAAATATTTATTGATGTTTACATTGTAATCCATAACCGAGTCTATAACCAATTACCTACTTTGTTAAAACACAAAAATTTGAACATAACATTTTTAATGTGAACACTGAGCCTGTTTTTTCAAACAAATCGACTCTGTTTTGCCATTACCTCCTATCTGACAATTTTATGTTTTATACATGATTAGAATCGTATAGTAGAACGGCGGACCGCATGGAAAAGTCTCCTATGAAACAAATATATGATAAATGTTGCAAAATCGATTATGCCAATAGCTCCTATGTGAAACCCAAAATTTTGCTAGAAATAGCTCCTATCTGCATATTTTGTAATGCGTCAGATGTGCGTACTAATCGTGTGATTAATTATGTACAGTAAGTATACGTATTTTATAATGTTACAATCAATAATGTTTTTTTATTGCGAGAGATACAATTTTTAGAAAAACCTCTATATAGAACCCATTTGCTATTTGCATTTGTTAATTGTTGCTTGATAATAGGGTCCTCTACCGTAACAGAAAATTGAGTAAAATGTTAGTTACATATATTGGAAGTAGATAAGATAAAATCATGATTGAGACGAAAAAAGTTTTTAAAAACTTGTTAGTTTTTGGAATATTTGAGATTTGAAGCATTTATACATTATGTCACAACTATTGCTGTCTTTCTCGCGCAGCCTATTACAGAAACTGGTGCGAGAAAGATAGCTATAGGAATCGTTAAAAATCAAATGCAGTTGAACTAAAAATAATTATGACTTTTTAATACTAAAAATTGTTGCAAAATTATACGACTTTCATTTAAAAAAATAAAAAATTGGAGTAGAGGACCCTATAGTGTAGATAGATGTTTTGTTTTTTATTGCTCCTGAAAAGTTTGGTCAGATAGGAGATATTAGCTGAACCCAGCGACTTTGTTTCTATTATTAACCAAGCAGTCACGATCATTATCATTACGATATTTGGTCCGTTTGTTTCTCTACTTAGGTTTACTACTACGTCCATTACAAAATATCATAGATCTTATAGTTACTTACTAGACGTAAGTAAATGGATGCTTTTACGTACAAACGAAAGGAACGCTTAGGATTAAGCACGAAAGATATATACAACACCGTAAGAGGATAGAAGATAACACTTTTAACAACTATATACTGCGCATATAGCGTGCGCATGGCCGAAGCGTGGCTTAAGCGGTCGTCTGCGAGGTTTGTCTCTTTGTTTGAAAGTAACAAGTTATTTGAGAGTTTGTGTTTGTGAATAATTTGTTGTATTCAACATGAGTTGTTTGTTTTGTAAAAAAAAAACAAAGTTGTTTAATGAGCATCATATATCGTTGGCATATGCCAAATAAACAAAAGTGTACTTTACTAGTTTTGAAAATACGTTATAATACTTAGACAATTATAATAAATTTGTTTGGGAACTGTTATATAAAATTTATTTGGCCACATTCGTATATCACAGTGAACTGGTTTGCTATAGTTGTATTCCAAAATAACGCGAATGTGGTACATTCGTGTTTTTGCTACAATTATATTTTGGAATTAGAACTATATTCATTCGTAATTAAGATTTTATATATTTCAAGGTTCAACTTACTTATAACATGTTCGTGTATTTGGCAGATAAAAATATACTAACTATGCATCACATTCGTGTGTAAACATTAATCTTAAAATATCAAAATTTGCACATTAGTTCCTTTCAAATATAACTGACGGTATCTATCAATTCAAAGTGATTCAAATTGGAAATCATACTCAAACGTTACTAGTTTCAGTTAGACGTGCGCAGCGGTGATGCGCGGAAAATCGATGCTTAATATAGCTATCCCTTTCAATTCTAAGCTTTTCCCAGTTCTTTAAAACTAAAATCTCATGTTAAATCCCTATGTTTGCACCTGACCGTCAACACTCTGTATAAATTACAAAATGTAAATAGTCTCCATCATTTTATTTAAATTTCTTTATAACTATCTCTAGATAACGTTTTAAGATTATCTTAGACTGTTTTCCATTAAATTATTTAGAGATAAAATTCTTTACGTAATTTCTTACAAGGAGAATAATTAATAAATGCAGGGATATTGTTTTTATATGGGGTTGATAAATGTACACATCATACAAAATTTGCAAATAAGTGCATGCAATAACATCAACTCCACATGAATCACGGATCACCTCAACTACAGATAAGACAGCTAATGTATTTTTCGAAATACAAAATAGTGACATCTACAGATTGCTTCCATAAACTAACGCACACTGATGGCTTGGTCGGCTTGATAGTTTGTGACATAGGAGACATAGGTAATAAGAAAATTGAATATAAGTACAAACATATATTTTAAATAATCACAATACAATAACTATAAATTCATTTCTAAATAAATTTAAAATTACTTGTCAGATAGACATACACTTCTATTTTAATTTTTGTTTATATGTAAGATAAAAGGATATTGGAAATGGTACGATATTTCATCATTAAATTTAAAAGTAAACGTCTATTTGCTTCATTGCACTGCACTTTATATCAAACAGCACCACGAATGTTCATCAGCTTGGTGAATTTCAATTCCGTATTACGTCAAGAAATAAACAGTTCATACACTTTAAAACTGGAGAAATCACGAAATAAATCACTACTGGCACTATAACTAAATCTATAAACTATTACAAATTGGATTACCAAATAATTAAAGATGTTAAAGCGTACGTTCCATGACGTGTGTTATATATGACTTATGTGACTTTACAATTCAAAATATTGGAAAATGTTTTGAACTCAAAGGTGACTTAATCCATTTTCTTAAAATTTAAGCACTGTCGCGTCTTTACAGTTTGCTTTCTGGAACTATGACAGTGTTTTGGTACATCCATTTAGCTGTCCGTTGCCTAGTTTGACATGAATAATTGCGATGCACTTTCATGATAAATTAAATAAACTATTATTCACGAAAGATGACTATTCAAGGTCATTTGTAAGCCGTCTAATATAATATTACTTGCAAATAACTTCATTGCATTTCGTAAGCATAGGCGTGCAACATGAAATATTTATGGACACATTTCAAGTGAAAAAATAAGAGTAATTTATTTAAAAATTATGTTTCGTTCTAAATAATGCCTTTCCAAAAGATTTATGTTCTTCACTTATGTTTTTGCAAAATTCAAAAACAGTCTTAACTATAAACCAAGTGATAATAATTTGATTTAAACGTGAACGCCACTGGGTAAATATTAGCACAGAGGGCAGTGTAGTAGATAATTAGGTATCTGTAATTCTACGACATACGTCCTTATTATTTATAATGCGTTAGAAAGTAATGCCACTAATTACGTATATCTGTCCCACCACATAAATTAAATAGACATAGGTCAAATAATCTTTCTCTTTCTAATACAAAATGTTGCCAAGCTACTGCTGTAAAGTGATGTGTATTCTTTTTTCGAACAAATGACCTTGAATAGTCATCTTTCGTGAATAATAGTATATTAACTATTTTTATAATATTTTTATTGTTAAGTATGTCGAACCCTGAAGTGGATGGCATAGTTTATTCACGTATTCTACTTATTAATCGTTGTCTTTGTAGATTTTAACGGAAAGGTACATCCGTACTTCTTCCATTGGTAAATTTTGGCTAGGCACATCATCAGCTTCTTCACTTTTGATTGCACGTCTAAAATTTATTAAAATTGTACGTCACTGTCTATTTTCTTTGGTAGAATGAAGAGAACATATTTTAATTATGTTGCGGGACTGCTTTTCCTGTTCTAATTTTTCTAACCCAGGCTTGTCTTTTATCTATTTATTTTCTGCATACAATTTTCTCTCACTAGCCTTCGGAAATAGCATAAACCTTACATTTACGTTTTTCTGACTTTCGATCTTTCGAATGACATCCATACACAACAGTTGACATTGCTAAAACTTTTCCCTGTTTGATTCATTTTCAACAATTTTCTCAAAAAATAATGATTGAAATTTTATTTTATAATAGTTATTTCAGATAGTTACATAACATATTCCTGAATTTTAAAATACATATACAAATAAAACACAAACACTTTTTGAACAGCGTACGATATATGCAATCTTGTATTCCAGTACCAATTTCAAAAGTTCGTATTTTGTCCGCTTGGCGGATTCAGGTTAATTGGAGTCTCTATGGCTCCCCAACCCTGAAAACAACCTTTCTATATATTCCATTAGCAAGTTCACAAGCTACGTGTTGATTTCGACTGATAATAAGATAGCTGATAGCAAATCTACTGAAATACATACATTTGCTGTTTTAAAGTGTATTCTCAAAGTTTTGGTGAAAAAGTAGCTATTAATACCGCAAATATTTCACTGTTAGTTCAGACAGTGTTTCAGACTGAATTGTTATTGTTTTTAATCTGGACATTATATAGAGACGCCTGTCTAATAAAAATTATACATTTGTCAATCAATCCTCAATTTCTAATTCATGTATCGGTTTTTAGTTCTTAAATATTAGAAAAGTTTATATCGCGAATGGCTTTGTCACAAGCGGACCGCGAATTACGATTTGGACACTTCTGCAGTAAACAGCACTGTAAACTAGCAGTGAGCAATTCATTAGATTTTTTGGTCAGAAGAAGTGATGTCTCGTAAAATATATGAAGGAATATAATATTTAAAAATCACACTTGACACGTTTAACAAGCTTTCAGTATCTCTATCAACCTCTTGGTCATTTATCAGACACTCGACCAGAACCAAAGACGCGTTTCGCTCTTACTTGAGCTTATCAGTGTGGTGCACTGCATCCTCTATGATATCATTATCATGCCCATAGAGGTAACCAGAGGTAACTAACCAATGCAGAGCTATCTATCGAGAGAGCCGCGAGCTTGGCCAGCAATAAAGTATTTATATTTAACTTTACTGTCATATGTTAAATATAATAAAATTCAAACGTTTATCGAAACTGTCAGTGTTACTAATCTTGATATTTTAATATATTCTTTAAGTAAGTTTAAAGAAAGTAAAAGTGATTTAATGTGAAGTAAGAAATATATATATATATATATATATATATATATATATAGTGTGAACACTGAAAACCGTGACGTAGGCGTTTAACTTGGGAAAACTGTTTTTTTTACAAATATCATCTGTCCTGCAAGACTATGGTGGGAGTTTTTGATATCGTTGGATAGGATATTTATTTTGGCATCGAAGAGTATCTAAATACTCCTAATATAATGCCTTATTATTGAAATATTTGCGAAAGTATATATATATATATATATATATATATATATATATATATATATATATATATATTACAATGTCCTATTGTAATACGTGTACAGGTTGTGTAATCCAGCCGAAAAACCCAGAATACCCTATTTCTAATGAACAAACAACAAATGTTGAAACCAAACGAAGAAAAAAACTATTGCAAGAAAAAGATGACAAATAATGTTATTTTAGAATGATTCAATATTTTCAAAATTTTTGTCTTCGAGAAAGATATTTTGCAAACGATAAACCAACATTTATCCTCTATCATAATTTTATTTAAAACAACAAAATACTAAAATGTCAAATTAGCTTTCATTGTACATGTAAAAATAAAAATATTGACGCTAACTATATTTTCTACTTTATGTTTATAAATATGGAACATTGTTTCATTGTTCGCAAAAGTTAACTAATTTCAATTCAATTTCACAAAAAGCATACAAACTCTGTACAAAATAGAATTACCTACTTCAGAATTCACACTAGCAAATTCTTTCTCTACAAGATTCCAGGATAATACCTCGGGGTACAGTAAAGACAAGAATATTTTCACTTTGTTTTTCTTTTCCTTATGTAAAATTCTGACTATAAAAATTTGAATGTCAACATATATTGAATAAAGGTAAACAAATTTTGATTCTCAGACACCAAGAATATTTACATACAAAATAAACTATAAAAGAATTTAAAATCAAAGGGATCTAAAAGCCAGAAATTCTATAATAGATTTTTTATTATATCCGCATCATAATTATTCTTGTGTAACAAAGAAATAAGCTTTAAACAAGCCATGCTTTAAAGTTGCAAACAAAAATTTGAACATCAAATTTCTTATACAGGTTTTTTTCTACTTCGACTGTTTTCGAGAAAGAGGCAATTTTGTATTGGTATCGAAAAAAACTGACAGATAGTGATCGAACAAAATTTTGTCTATGCCAGTAGATAGACAATAAAAATACATAAAATTTTATATGAAATATTTTTTTCAATTTCTAATAGATAAAAAGTTTTTTGAATATTAAATATTGGTCAAGGTCGCCATAACATTTTACTTAATACTATAATTATTTGATATTTAAAAAAACAAAAAACACATATGGATAACCTCTCAAAGACAAACAAAAAGTCTGTTAATCGAAGTCGTAAATCTAGTTTTCGAGATAGCAGAGGTATACCCCGTAAAAACTCATTTTTCACTACCTTATATTTCAAAAATTATTGAAGATCATACCCATGTCAATTAAACCTTTTTTACTCATTTTGGTCAGTATTATATGCGGTAGATATTTTTATCCGAAGTTGAAGAACACCCTGTATATTTATTTTTGTTTCAAATAAAAGTTAAATGAACAATTATTATTAGTTGGTTGGATTTCAGAATGTAACGTTAAAAATTATCGTGCTTATAATAGAAAAGTACTATTGACTTGTATTGATTTATTTATTATAATTTCATCTATTAAAAATATACACAATTCTTCGGATTATCTGGACTATCCATCATGCTAACTAAGCTTGGTTCTGATAAGTTCGGAAAATTAAATAAATTTCAATTTGACACGAGATATTGTCAAATATGTTATTTAAAGAAATCAAAGCTTTTCTTCTTGAATCTTGTTTTAGAAGTGGAAACAAATTAGGAAACGGCGATTGGCAGTACACTCTATCCTTTTTTATTATATTTTTTTCCTGAAAATTACATTTCAAAATCAATTTTTACAACTTCGCTTTTGAATTGAATAATGATCAGATATATGTTTCTCTCTCCAAAGCCACTCCGGATTTTTAACACACTGTATTAAACAAAAAATGTATAATACAGAGTGATCAAAAATATCTGAATTTGACAATTGTCGCTTACTTACTATGACAGAATTACTATTTCCATGGGCGTACATTTTGAATTTTGTTAGCTGTTATAAGAATAATCCTAAGAACCGTCTTTTTTATGTTCACCTGAAGAAAAATGAGTTTGCAAAAGAAATTTGTCATGCTCTTCATTAAAAGCCATAACGAAATGAAATTAATTAAAGATTTATAACAAAGGTATAAGAAACAAACATCAAATGATTCAACGTACGGCAATGATATTAATCAAATGTCATGCTCCTGTCAAGTTCCTGTTCTCATCTGTCGTATGTGGGATTAGTTTGGAAAATTTATGGAAAATTGAAATATAATTTTGACATTATTTTGGAACAAAAGTTGTCACGTAACCTGCAGCCATTTTTGATCGCTCGGAATAATGTATTAATGTTTTTAATATTGTATAAATATTTTCTCTAAATTTGGCAAAGGTCACATTCAAGGGCATATAAATGCAAAAAATATATAAAATATTTACATGAAAATAATCTATGAGCAATGTTTCAGAGATAGAATAATAATATGAAACACTAAACCGTAAGTCTTGAAATTATTTATAGGTTTATATACGAAACGCGGTTCCTGAAAAAAGTTGGTAAAAAGTCGGACCAGGGCAACCACGAAATAATCCTGGTATTTTTTTATCCCCACTACTGCTACTTTCAAATATCATCATAACAAAAGCTGTATTCTTTTGGACAAAATCTCAGCTCATTTCAGATTACTTCAGATAAACTCAGGAAATTGTTGTTCTTTTCGACACAACTCATTTGTTGTTCAGAGCAAACTCACTTCCTCCCTTTCTGATGCTACACTATCAGTATACAAAAATCAAAATGATTTGAAACACTCAATTGTATTTTAAGTTTATATAATACAACAAATTTTATATTCACATATATTTTTAGTTTACACACAGTATCATAGATCAGAAAATAAGTCAATAATTTTGACAGCTATTACAACAAATACTATTGGTACAGAAGGAAGTGATAAATCTGAATTAACCTTGTTCTATTTGCACACATCACAACTCACTTCATCTCAACTCCGTTATGTACTAAGCTGAGTTACAATTGGCTCAAAAATAATACAGCTAATATCAAACGTTATACGCATTAATGGTATTACTAATAAATATAGATGTAAGTATGAAGACATTATTTATATTTATTATATTGATGGTTGTGTTATTGTTATTGGCATTAAATGTAATAGACTGTTCAATTTCGTTGTCATATTCAACGATATCATTCATTTGGTTAATTTTTATTTTCGTTAAGTTGTGTCAATTTTAAATTCGAAATGAGGCAATATCAATCAAGATACTTGTTATTTGGCTGATTTACGGAACGTAGTATAAATGTCACAAAAATCCAGACCCAGACGTGCCTGAAATGTAGAGCCGAAGAGAATTAATTTAATTAATTGATTAGATAATTCACTACATAACATTTTGTAATGAAAAATGTCAAGTGGCAATGATGATAGAGATATAGAATGTACTCCAACAGAAATAAGGGAATTTGCTAATGATACAGTGGGCCAGTCATTACCAAATACATCGAACGAAAGGTATGAAAGATGTTATTATTATAAGCAAATTATTGACGGACGTCGAAAAAGTTATTTAAAAGTTATTTGATGCTCAATCAATCAACACTTTTTATATAATTTCTAAAATCTTGTTGAAGAAATTATAGACTACAATACGTTTGGAGTGGCATAATACACACTCGCAAACCGTAGTCCTTGTCTTCGGCTCGGACCACACACTTTATGCTTGTATGGATGTGGGTCATTTCATTACTTGTTGTAAAATATACTATTATCAAGAAATGATTGTATATGTACTCGTATATTGTATATAGTTATATAAGCAAATAGAAGTATTAAAGTATTTTGGCTTGCACGAAAGAGGATTCATATGAATTTAGCATAACAAAATGAGTACGATTAAAAGAAGTTACATCTATCATTAATTGCTTCGTTCAATCGTTCGAAACATTTTTTGTTGAGTACCATAAAAATTGCACTTAGTATGCTTTAATCGTGACAGCATGTGAACAATTTTATTTTTTGCAGTATAGGTTCGTTATAAATTTAAAAATATATATCTATTTTTTAAAATCTTCGAAATATAAATATTTTTCCAATAAAACAATTTTAAAATTGTTGTGTTGTCACTATGTTATAGCTTTAGATGCGGCAAGGTTATTTCCTTATAGAGCAAGAGTTAGATATACAAGAAAATGCTTACCGTGCGCCTATCATTTTCGTTGTTGCAGGACAAATGTGAAAGTTTGATATTTGTAATTTTAGCATACTTACTAAAATCAGATTTGTATTTACATTTATGTACACGAATGAATAATAGTTTACTTTAACAAATAAAAGCAAAGCGGCAGAATGCGTAAATAAGTTTTCGCGATACCATACCGTTCGTATGATTTAACAGAACTAAAAACAAAAGTGAAAAGGTGTCTTTAACGGCCGCCGGGCGTTAAGATTTTTAACGAACGCATCATAGCATCATGCGACCTGTTGTCACGTAAAATTTATAAACAACAAATAAATTTGTCAATATGACAGGAAAAAGAATTTTTAGAAGATATTCCTAAATGCCTAAATTTTATATCATTACGAACACCACACGACCGATATGCAAATAACAGACTTCGATGATTATAAACCTCGGCTCTCGCTTCGGCTTACAAACTTCAGTTCTGTCCTTTATTTGCTTTATATCGGCCATGACGGTAATAACTATTACCATGAAATGACTTTTATTTTAGGCCACTCATCTGCTTTGAACATTGTGAAATTAATTATTATAAGTTTACAATATTTTGTAACAAAACTTTTTAGCAATTAATTTTAATAATTTATATACATATAATTAATAAATTATAATAATAAATATATAATTTAATAAATTCGTATGTAATATTATTCTTAATATTCTAATGTGCATATTATAGAGTAACCAGTGAAAATATATATATATATATATATATATATATATATATATATATATATATATATATATATATATATATATATATATATAACACTAAGAAAACACAATAAACTATTTACTATTGTAATTTGTTCGCATTTATTACACAATGAATAAAGTTTATTTATAACATTTTCCACTAACACAAATAATTTTACAAGCATAGTCGTTAATTTTCTACTTATTTTTAACAAGTGCAATTAACGTTAAAACAATTTTACTACTTCTGCTGACATTTACACTAATTGGTAATTTTAAAACTTTCAAAATAAATTCATAAATATGTAGTAAACGGAAGACACTCCTACAATAAATGTGTAAAAATTGCAATTACTGAACAGAGAATATAAAAAAGCAGTAAAATTACTAATACCTACCTGAAACTGATTTTTACAACCAATAAATCAACAAACAATAATATTTATATGACCTATCAATGACAAAATTGCAGGAATTTGACTGATTTTATAGATTTATATTTAGACCTGTTTTAGGATTACTACGTAACATGAAAGGTTGACCAACTGACATTTCAGTGGTACCTACTTGCTCAATCCCAACACGAAGGCTAAATTTTAAAATAAATATTATCTACCAATTAGTTTTTTATAATATACAAGGTAAGTATACCTACGATTAACCGTAACGTGGGCGATTAACAGGAGAAAACAGTTTTTTTTAAATTTCAATTATCTGTCCTGCAAAACTTATAGGGTACCTAAAGGATTTAAATGAAATCCATTATTGTTATTCCTGTACATTATCTGAGTTTACTTTTCTTTTCGTCAGTCATTTATAATTCTAGGTCCTAGAAGCATGTTAGAATTTAAAAATTTGTAACAATTTTTTGTTGATGATGACAATGAATGGGGTAACAGAACTAATTATTTAATAAATTTAAAAAAACATTTCTCTGAAAGATTTCAGGATTTGCAGACTCATGGCCTTCTGTTTAACTTTATTCTAAAGCCTGATATAAAAAATCAATACAAACTTGATAAGCAATATTTCCACTTTTTGGGAATCGATTCTATAGATTTAGAGTTAATTGATTTTCATTGTTCAGAACTTTTGACTCGAAATTTTAAAATATGAGAGAAGAGTAATTATTTACAAATGAAGAACACTATCTTCAAATTTTGACAAAAATATTGACTGAACTTCCTAATAAATTTTCAACAATGAAGAAAATCGCGTTTGCTTTATTGTCTGCCTTTGGAACTATTTGTTACTGTGAGCAAGTATTCTCCATAATGAAGTATCTACATTATAAATTTTTATAGAAACCGTTTGACTAAAGATAATTCTGAGGCTTGTATCAAATTAAATACATCCAATTATGAACCAAATATTGAAATACTGGCGTCAAAAATGAAAAATCAAGGAAGTCAATAAAGAAAAATATTTACATGTATAATTACTCTTATTTTTTAATTGTTTCATGTTTTAGTTATTACTTATAGATATTTATAATAATGTATAAATGTATACGAAGTTATTGTTTTTGTTATATTTTATATATAATAATTACTATAAACTTATTTGGAACAAATAAATGTGACTTAATTTTGTCTAAATTAAACTTTCTAAATAGTACTATTTTTTACTATATATTTTTTTAATTCGACCCCTACCACCCCACCTTTTCCACTTTTTCACTACATTACTACATAATTCTTGCCGGCCGTGGTTCTAGGATAATCTTTAATGAGGTATGTAACCAAAACTTATTTTAATCTGTCTAATTATAAAGTTAAAATCTATACAGGGTGTTTTCTTTAAAACAACCAGCGCTTTTTTGGGCGAACTAACAACTTTAGAGAAAAATGTTTTATACCAAAAATGATCAAGAATAAGGGGATAATGTATCAATAGTAACAAACCAAATATTTAACCAGTGGTTCTCAAACGGTAGAACAAAATTATATTTTTTTAAATGACATCCTATATAATTTTTAGCTCTTTAAATAGAATATTATTTTTTGATTTCAACGATATAAATATAGCATAGGGTTGTATAACAATTATTTTGAGAAAAATGGTATTAAAAACTAGAAATAGTGTCATAACAAATGGATTTATTACTAGCGTCACTAGGCAACAGACCTGTGTATTGTATAGCCTATTGTAATATTATAACATTATTTTTCTATTTCGGTGTTCTTATGTTTCTATAAAAGCACTGTTTATCACTGAAAACACGACGTTTAGAAAATCTATAAACGTACTGTTTTTGGCGCCTTTCATGTTCTATAGGTGGTAGTCATGCTTTCATAACTGACAGATAACCTTAAAATGGTAAATTGTTTGTGTAGAAATATTACTTCTAATAATTGTGGATTTTTATCCTTTCACTAGGTGATAGGACTAGAAAGAAAAGAAATTTATAGCTATAGCTGTGTTAGTTAAGAAAGAATAAGAATCTGTGAAGTTAAAATTTCAAGTAAAAAATTATGAAACAAGAAACAATGCGCTCAGGTTTACTTTGTCACAATAATTAAAACGGTAAGTTTTATTTATTACAATTTATATTTATGGTAATGCAATTTTGAATTGAATGTATTGTTATTCCAGGCAGGTTATGAAATGTATGATGCACGTACTTGAAAATCTTGACATTGTCTACTCAATTTGTGGCGGCTACTAGCAAACAAATATGAAAAGTTGACGTTTTAATCCATGATTTCCAGGTCCACGTTGCGGCGAACTATCGAATATATGACATATATGTTTTGTATTAAAAATTGTAAGAACAGCTGTTGCCGTTATCTGTGCAACTGAGCAGTGAGTGTTGACAAAATGGTGGAAAGTAAAAGTCTACATCAATAAATTGTTCATTAAAGTATTTCATTATTTAAATTTTTATTTATGTTGTTTTCTCAATAAAAAGGCTTGATGGTCCACGTAACGTCCTTCAATCCCATATTCAAGTTTTATTTATGAAAACCAACACGAACCACCGATATGTCAAATCAGGATGGTTCATTAATAAACCTTGGAGATCATTGTATGTATTGGTTTTCCTCTTTCATAATTGTATAATGCTTGATACAAAGTTTTAATGTAAACAATCAAACAAAATCACAAGATACACAAACTGTCAGAATGTGAAATTTCAATTTTTAGCGGGAAGCGCTACCAACATAACTGATAAAAAAACACCAACTCATATTTTTGACAAGTCCTTTTTTTAAAAATCTGATTGTAAAATTACCTCAATAGAAAAAATAGTATAAAAAACATGTATCATAAGGCCTGTTGACGCACTCGTCCTTTGTAAAACTCGCCTGGCGGCTCGTTTTCCAAACTTGGACTCGTACGTTAACAGATTGCCTTATGATACTTGTGTTTTAATGTACTATTTCAATGCCATTTTTTTCGAAATAATTGTTATACAACCCTATACCATATTTATATAGTTGAAATCAGAAAAAAATTCTCTATCTAATAGGCTAAAAAATTATATAGGATACTATTTAAAAAAATATAATTTTGTTCTGCCGTTTAAGAACCACTGGCCGAATTTTCGGTTTGTTAATATTAATAAATTAGCCCCTTATTCTTGATCATTTCTTGTATGTAATATTTTTTTTCTAAAGTCATTAGATCGCCCAAAAAAGCGATGGTTGTTTAAAGGAAACAACCTGTATACCTACCAGTATTTTAAAAAAAATTGAATTCGGAAGTTCAGTTGATCAGGGTCCGAATAAACATATTTTCTCTGTACTACTATTAACAACCAAAATTCTTTTCCATAAAATTTCCCACTCTCTTTCTAACTCAAACACAATCTAAAATGGTATGAAAAATATAATCACCACAGAATCCTGTTATTCACCTTCTTACACATAGAAGCATAGAAATATTAATCTCTAAAGTATGACGTCATTGTTAATGATAACTTACAAAATCTATAGTTTCTCCTCCTATTTTTACTTTATTTTATCTAATCTTGTAATCAAATTTAGAATATGGCTGCCGTAAAATTTTCAATAACCTAGTTTGAAAATGATATTACTAAACAATCTTTAAAATATAGCTATCTGATCCTATCAAAACGAAGTTATCTATAAAGCTCTTAAACCTCAGTACATATCACATCAAGTTCTGTATTTTTGTATTATGAAAGTTCCAATAAAGTTTACAGAGTAAGCTAAGTTTAAAGTTCATAAGACACGAGAGCCCTATAAGCCCTTTGTGTGCCCGTCCAATTTCCGGCGTGGTCCGTGGGCAAGTCCGATCCTGTTTATAATCGCAGCAGCAAATCTCCGGAGTGGTCAATGTATTAGATCGGCTTCCGAATGGCGCACGGCGTCACTGGGCGTCTCTGAGCGTCTCTTGGAAAGCGTCGGATACGGATACCAACGGATCGTGGCAGATTCTATAAGGGAAGAGACCTCACGCTGGAAGCTGGAATATTCCCAAGATGACTGTTATTTCTCTTACGAATCTTTTAAAGAAACAAGTTTCTGAAAGTTTTATTATTTTTTGTCCCAGCGGGTGTGGCGTTTGTGCTGACGGCCACGTTCCAGAAATATTTTAATTAAACTGCAAGTTGATGTAAGAATGAATCTGTAAATTGTTGAAAATGTCTTTCACAGTCTCTTAAGTATTAATGCTAGATTTATTTTTAATTTTGTAATGTCATTGTTTCGCTGAGCGGATGAGTATACTATATGATGGGTCGTGGTTTTGACGGCCCAACCGGCGTTAAACTTGAAAATTATGTCCAATTTTAAAATGGCACGAAAATTACTCAAGGCCTATTTCACACGAATGCTGACAATCAGCAAACTGATCATCAACGCGTCTAAATTTCTTTTCATATACCTAATCGCCAAATGTACAACTAACATAATAATTTCAAAAAATAACCTGCTAATAATAAAGGACTTTGGATGCATCCTTCAAAGTAGCCAAAATTATTAAAACGCGCTTTTTGGATGATTATCTACTTCGCTTATTAAAATTTAGATATTATACACCCCGCATAGTGACTAATAGATATAACTTGCATTTACACATCAATTGCCCGTCGGCTCCCTGACGGTACGCGAGGTCAACATCCATGCGTACGCCCAGGCGGACGAAAATCAGCGAAATGGGCAGTTTCAGTTCGAACGTTGAGGTAAAGTTTGCTGTTCGAGAATGGTTCGCGAAAAATTGTAGGATTTTTAGGAGTAGGGAATCTAAAGATTACTGCATCAATGGGACTCATGCCTTGATTTTAAGGGAAATTTCTTTTAAATTCATTGACTAAGAATACATGTCATATGAACTCACCAAATATAATAACTAATATAAAAAATCTGATGTGGCCGACACAACATCTCCAGCCATTTAATTTTTATTAATTTAAATATAGATACTTATATATTTAGTTACGCTGAAAACTGTATTAAGTTCCATTCCATATAACTGTAGTTCTATTTTCTTTTTAAAACATTACCATTATTAATTTGAAATGATTAGTTCTTTGACAGTGATATTTATCTGTCAGTTACATACATTTGAGATATGTACTGTGTAACCAAGAAATATATCCATAAAATATATAGAAAAGTATTAATGCAAACCTGTAGAAAATTTATATTAACACAAATCTCGAAAAAATTACATTTAAATATATTTTACTTAGAAAAACTTTTTGAGCTTCAAGTAAAGTACCATATCCGGTTATCCGATTCACACCAAAATCTAATGGCTTTTTCCCATATTAGAATAAGGTAGAAATACAAGGTTTCAAAATTTTCTGAATGAAAATCTCGATATGCGATTTTTAGCACGATCCCTATGCCATCCTTACCAAGGGTAGCGGGAGGTAAAAAAATATTTGTTATATATAGTTGTTTAAATTAATCCAAATATTTATTGATAATTGCAGCAAAAACTAACCAATAAAAAATATATTATTCTTGGCGACAGGACAAACTCTGAAAATGAGCATAGGATTTGAGTCGCAAATTATATTCATAGAGAAACTATTAATTTTCATAAATGTTTTTGGCGTCAAGTTTATAAAACTATTAAGCTGTTGTATATTATCGTTATAATCTTTTTGGTAGTATATGTTTTTATTCTTGTTCATATTTTTTTGATATGTCTCATAGATTCATCTGTTAATTTCATATTTAATAACTTTATCCTATGAACCAATTAATGCTGTTTATTTAATTTCATTATGTATATTTTAGGTACCGATGCAAGTTCTGAACTTTCAAATCTTAACAATTAGCGCTAATAATAGGAAGTATTATCGTCGTTGTCTGACCTACACTAATGTACGTCACTGAATAAATCGTCTATATTTAGATTTTAAATATAGAAACATACGTGTTTGATAGCAACAATCTTGATACGAGTATATAAATACATCGGTTCCATGGTGTAATGGTCAGCACTCTGGACTCTGAATCCAGCGATCCGAGTTCAAATCTCGGTGGAACCTATCATTTTAATTTTAGTAATTATTGTCAATGTACGCATTGAAATCAAAACAGTCTCCCCGACGGAGAATCGAACCGAGGTCTCCCGCGTGACAGGCGGGGGATACTGACTACTATACAAAGTGTCCTCATGTAGTTGCCGCTACACCATAACAAACCAAACGTTATGGTGCAAGTATTGACGCAGGAGAAGAAGACTTTCCTCTTTGAGGTTTCCGTTCCCCACCTGCAGAACTATCGTATGCAGGAGGGAATCAAGCTTGTAAAATACGCGAAAAACTCCATGATAGACATCTCGCACAAAAACTACAAGACCATCAACAGGGACCACAATCTAGCCGACGTACTCTCGCATGCGCACCGCTGCGAGGTGCACTTGGGTCTACTCGTCATCGGCTGCCACGGAGAGGTCCTAGAAACGGAAGAATACTGACGGTTCTGCGAGCACCTGCTCGCCCTTGACATCCAACAACATGCCAACCAGACGCTGATTCAGAAGGCGTCGTACAGCGTCACCACCGAGACGGCAAAGATCATGATACACCACCTCCGAAGATAGTCCCCCTCCCCCCTGCTGCCAACCCTTTCCACGTCTCGTTTGCCCAGGCATGAAATATTATTACAATTACCATGTTATTATATTCTATGTGTGTTATATTGGATAATTTGTAATAATTCACTTAACCATTGATGAAACACCAAACATATTAACCTTGTGATAATTACACTGTTAAATATTGTGAATAGCTATATACTATCGAGGACTGTATATCAGTTGTCCAATCCAAATGCTTTCTACGTTATACGTGCAGGATGATCATGGGCTACTATCGCTATCTCCTGAACTCAATAAGTAAATATATATTTTAATTCGGAATTCAATGATATAATCTGAGAAAATACATATAATTTTTTTTATTAATTTTATTTAGATAAGACTATATTAAGAATGCTATGAATGAAAAAACATGTTACTTTTTTACGTAGATTTGGAATGCTGTGAAAGAAATAACACTGTCAATTAATAATAAGCAAATAGATGTATTTATTCAAAATTCATTTAAAAAAAAAAAATTCTCATCCCGTCATGACACGATTTATAGCTTGGTATCTGATTTTTTTCCAAATTACAGGCCTACCATATAATACCAATTAAATTAAACATATACTTGTCCGAGAAAATAACGCTATTACAAAATTGTGGGCCATTATTAACATATTTGAAGTATTTGGATTTGGAACCGTCACTATAGTGCACAAAAATTAAAAGTTCCGGTACTAAAGTAATCCATTATACGACGATCTCATGAAAATCCAGTGATGCTAACCTTATGGTAAAAATTGTACATGTAAGATCATTTGGGCTGATGTACGATGTCCAATAGTATATTTGAACGTAATATGTGAAAAATAGCAAGAAGAACGAACTAAATAATTCCAATGAATAAGTAAAAATTTTCTTTTACATTTTTGTTAGTTTAGGGACATAGTTTTCCAAAAAACGTTGTTTCATATTCGATTGCGAAATGTTTTTGAATTCACCGTTACGCTTGTAAAAATAACTGTTATTCTCGAACGCAAAAGTAACATTTCGCCAACTAAAATAGTATATACGAGTACACCTCAGGAGAGATTTGTATTTTGCTTTCAGTCTCGCCCTGTACCTACAAAAGCACAAATCTCTGAGAAAGAAAAATCATGCATTTATTTCCCTTGATTTATGATATACAATTATTGTAAATCCTGTTTTATCTACGTGTAATGAATATATGTTCCTGGTTTATTGTAAATATTATAGTATTATAGATTATCTGCAACTATGTTAGTTATTCAGCTGATGCATAAACGAGCAGGCATTTTAAATACAGTTATGCAAAGTTGGTTGCACTGGCTTCACTTAGTAATTACATTAATTTCAGGAGGAATTATCAGTGCAGAGGAGTTATGCACAGCAGAAGTGAAATATTACATACCAGTTTCCTAACATTGTTACCGAAACTGTTTGCTTACACGTATACGACTCATCGACTATCAAGTGGGATTGAGGGTTTCAAATTTGCATACTCCGCCCGTAAATCAGAAGCGATGGCAACGGCACTAGACTTGCAAATTAAATGACCTGAAAATTTGCAACCTATTAATCGGGACGTTACTCGATATAAGCGACCAAAATCAAATATGCTTCTGTAGAATTAAATTGTTCACATAAATATTTATAAGAAATAAGTAAAAAATTTAAATTAAAGCGCATGGGTGTCGCACCCAAAAATGCGAAATATAAGGCTTAGGTGATATGATCCTGTTAAGAAGAATTCTGGTTTGCATCTCATTACAGTACCTATTTTTTTCTGTCGATGTTCAATTTTTTTATCACTGTTAGATTTCGACTTATTGATGCCAAACTTTTAATTTTTACATGAATGCCTTATTCTTATTAGAAAATTATATCTTTCAAATTTTTTTTTAGCTTTCCGACTATGTATAACTTTATCCATATGTTAGTTTCAAACAATGAAAATACATAGAAAATTATCAGGTTTTGTTTTTCATACATAGCCTACTGAATAATAACTATGAAAATAAAATTTATTTAAATTTCAATTGAATTTTTCTCAATATTTTTGTTATGTAAAGATTCAGAAGAAAATACGCTTTCGAATAGGCGTAAAGAATATGTATAATTCCATTTGAAGAAATATAGCTTTATATTATACCTTGAGAACCAGTGGTTTTAAAAATATATTTTTTTCTATAAACAAAAAAATGTCCTTCTTTGATCTCGTACAACTTTGTTCAATAGTATTTTTTGTATTTCTAATGAGTTTTGAGAAAAATCGCGATTACTAGTTTTGTTTACACCCTGTATATTAATAAATTGATTACTTCTCTATTGTTCAACAACTAAGCGTGCTGCCCTTCTACTTATATACGCCGTTTCATTTATTATCTATTAAAATCTTGTGAACAACGTAAAAGATTAATAGAAGTAATAAACTTCAGTTGTATACTCTCATTTACGATGTTTCAAGAATAGATTTTACAGTTAATGTAATAAGAATACTTTTTAAAGTAAACTAAAAGTAAGTAATGAACTAAATCTACGAAATTATAACCATGAATTTAATGCTTATAAATTTATAGTCCAAAGCACGAAGTCTATAAAGTTTTACGTTTCATAAAGAAGGCTTTAAAAATAGCATTAGTATCATTGAAAAATTTCAGCTGACCACAGTATTGACGAAAATATTAGGTCGACGTCGAGCTCGTATACAACAGGGCTTATTGGTATAGATACATGAAAGAACTCTGTCACACAGGATATTAATATCTCTTTTGTGTCACTGATATAGATTACACACGGCATTTTGTTTGTATCAAAATTTTTCTGAAATAATTGGGCTATTAAAATATTTTTATAATATTCTAAAACCTAAAATAATATTTTAGAAACTGGTTCATTCCTTACTAACTCAAAACATTATTTTATAATAAGATATTTGTATAAGTTCACAGAAAATATTAATATATTGACGTGCAAAAAATTAAGGCCAATTTGAAATACATCATAATTTCAAATTGGCTTCAATTTACCGCTCGTCAGTAAATAATAATGTAATGTTTATAAAATTGAATAATTGTATGTTTTATAAACTTAACTTTTCATTATTATACACCGACGAGCGAAAAGTTGGGGCCAGTTTGAAATTATGATGTATTTATTATTTATTAAGCATTTTTCAATACATTTTTGTGTATATAAGCGATGATCGTATTTATGTGGATGAGACAGTTTTTCGTCGTAAAATTTGTAACATTTTATTGTTTTACACGTTGCTAATGAAAATGAAATTATGAAAATATACAAACACACAATAGCCATGCCTTATCCGGGATTTGAACCCGAACCTTTGAACGTGAAGCGATAGCGCTACCGCTACTCTACCTAGGTCGGCGAAATTATGAGGTATTTCAAATAGACCTCTATTTATTACATGGTAGTACTTATATGTATATTATTTACATAAAATTAATAATGACAGGTACCCGTTTTTTTAAAATTCTGTAAATATTAATAGAATTCGACAAAAACAGCATTAAACTTGTCACTTTACGATCGCTTCAGATTACATCAGATCCGATCGACATTATGAAAATGCCTATTAATACGTACCTATATCATAATTTTTAAAAAAATAACTACATGAAAATATAGTATTTAGCATCACTGTAAAGCTAATTTTAAATATCCTCCGACAATGTAATAACAGGTAGGTATGTTACATCCGAAGTGGGAAATGTTTCATTGCAGCCGAGGGCTCGTATATATTACCGAGAGGCGAAGCCTCGAGGCGAGATAAAGCGCGAGGCTGTGATAAAATTCCCTCCCAGGTATGCATACTATTTTATTTACAATTATCCTCTTTTTAAATCAATAATTTTGAAAATAAATCGGTGAGGTATAACCTTTAATTTTATTAATATTTTTGATAGCTCTATTAAAATTTGTTTAGCCTACTTCATTATAGGGAACTATGTTGCTAGGCAACCCCTACATAAACATTTCCAACCTGTAACCTGTGGGGTGGAAGCGAAATTTGTTATTTTCCACCCAAGAGATTGTCATTACAGTTAGAAATGACGTATTTCCCAACCTTTAAAAGTTAAGAATCGACATATTACTGTAATTATTGTGAATAATAATAATAATACACTACTCCATAAAAAAAATCAACGATTATTTCGCTTTTGGCGAAACTGGAAACATAATCTTTTCACCACAAAAAGTGGCATTTAGCCCCATTTTTTTTAAATTTAAACTAAAGGGCTAAAATTAATACATCCTCATTTGTCTTTTTCCATCACTATACCCTTCCCTATTTAAAGATAGAGCACGGTATTGACTCCATAATCTGCGATTTTTACCTCTCTCTACCTCTCACTACCTGTTAATAAGGATAAGGGGTGTATTTCATTTTATTTTATAAATAAATATATCATCACGGCTTATTACCCATTGCTGGGTGTGTTAATCTGCTCTGTATACATATATCGGTAATGATGAAATATTTACACCGTGTGGGCACATACCAGGCGTGATCTCACTCATTGCTGGCGCAGAGAGTGCACCACAGGAGTCAATTTTGTGCCATTTAAAATTCTAAATATTTGGTGTCGGTCGGAATCGAACCCGGTTCTCCAGTTTCAAGACCTGACACTCAGGCACGCGGCCGCGACACCCCATTTTATTTATCTCTGAATTATGCTGTATTAAAAAAATCCAATTTGGATTAAGTCTGGTATATTAATTAAACATATATGTTTTATTTTTGATGTGCATTTTCCATGTTTTGTGTAATAATCATTGTACATACTCGTATAAATAAAAATATTTGAATACAACTCTATTATTTTTATATCTACATACTTGCTTAGTTTAAATTAGGAATAATCCTTTGGTAATAACATGCTATACACGGTGTCCAGGATAACGTTCCCAACAAGGAGATCTCGAGAACTAAAAGAGATACGAAGTCGGTTAAATTAGATAAAAGTTGCCCCATTAGGAGACCATTAATGGTGTTTTGTTAATTGAGAAAAATACATAGGTCCCTAGATATTGACGAAAATGAATATTTTGGAGTTTTTTATTTTTGAAAATATTTTCCAAATGTGAAATAATACAGGATTTTAATTTCCACATCTTCAAGTTACCTATTTATGTTATTTCAAATGGCGATACTCAAATTTTTTATCACTTACTACGTTTACATTTAGTTTTGAAAATGGTTTCAGTTTTCAGTCAAATTTTCGCGAAACTGTTCACATGCAATTTTCAAAACCGGTTCACAGATTGATTTGAAAACTGTTTCGGCGCATGCGCATTTGGCTGTTGTAAGTAACAAATCCTCTTCACTCCAAATTTTTCATTTTGCCATTATTCCAATTATTTTTTGTACTTTGTATCACTACGAACTATAATTACACAACTGTCAGTTTATTTGTGGGTTAGTAACACTAAATTACACAGAGCGACAGATACGTTATGCTCTGTACGCATGCGCAATATCGAAACTGAAATTTAAACGTCTACAAGAGTAGTTTTAAAACTAGTTTCCAAGTCAAACTTATGTATTTTAGTTTTGGTTTGAGATAACTCAAAACCGTTTTGACACTGTATACATGGCGTTTTCAAAACTAAAAACGTTTTGAAAACGATTTGAAAACTGCATGTAAACTCAGTAACTATTAGTTTTCGAGTTATGATAGCAAAGTTTCAGTTTTTACATGGACGCCATATTGGAAAGTAACACCATTCAAAAGAGATTTTTTTTTAGTTTTCCAACCATGTGTAATTTGTCTATTTTCATTTGTTTCATACACCGAAAATACAAAAAATTCAAAATTTATAGGTTAAAAACAATACAATTGAAAATAACAATTTGTTTAATTTCATTGATAATTTCTTTAATTAGTTCTCAAACTTTTATAGTCTTTTATAACGCAATTTAAAAAAAATTCAATGCTATGTATATTGGAAATATTAAGGAAAAATTAATCAAATGATAATACCTGACTCATGATTTCATTTGTTTCTTTGGAACAACCATTGTTTTTAATCTAAAAATTTTGAAATTGTTGTATTTTCAGTGTTTTAAACAAATAAAAATAAACAAATTACACATGGTTGAAAAGCTAAAAAAATTCTCTTTGCAATGGTGCAACTTTCCAATATGGAATCCATATAAAGTTTAAAACTTTGACATCATAACTCGAAAACCAATAGTGATAAAAAAATTGTGCATCGCCATTCGAAAGAACGTAAAAAGATGTGCAATTAAAATTCTGCATTATTTCAGATTTGAAAGATATTTCTAAAAATAAAAAATTTCGCCTATATCTAATGACCTCTATGCTTTTTCTCAAATAACAAAACACCATTAAAATGGTCTCCTAATGGAGCAACTTTTGTCTAATTTAATCGACATCGTATCTCTTTTAATTCTCGAGATTCCCATGTTGGAAACGTTATCCTGGACATCATGTATACCAGGGGTGGTGAACCTTTTTAGGTCGCGTGCCAATTTTTTTTATAATAGGGGAGTATCATAATTTTTGAAAATTTTATAAATTAATCTATATGAAAAAAATACTTTTTTCTATAAAGTATCATTTTCTTCGAAAAAAAAAATATTAAACACCACCGAAAGTATTGTACGTATGCGGCCCTAGAATATGTTTCTATGGCGCAGTGACAAAATATAATTGATGTAAAATGTGATATCGGCATTTGTCATATGTCATTAAAAGTTTACTGTTTTTAACATTTTTTTTCGTGAATCATTAAACGTGTATTCCACGATTCTTATATTCGACATTTTTGTTTTACTGCTTTGCCGGTGTGTAAATTTTACGTAAATATAAAATTGGAGTTTATTTAAATGGTAAGTTATCTTACATATAACCAGGGCCGAATCAGTGGCGGCTTGTCAGGGTAGGCAGGTGAGACAGTGCCGCATCAGAAAAGACATAAAGCTGTAAATAATGTAAAGTAGTATGTAAATTAAATTTCAACTTATTCCATTAATGCTTGTCTTTATAAATTTCAAAAGAATAATTTAAGCCACCACCATAACTAATCTACAATGCAGTTCACCTAATTTACACCCTTTGAAATGCTTCTCGATATGAGTAGTTTAATGCTTAATATTGCCTAATATTTTTGATACGGCTTCCATTCATACGTGCGCTAGACAGCGCTGTTCGAGGCAGTGCTTCAAATACAAAATGCAATGAGAGGATAAAAGATAGTTACTTTACTTTCCACACGGCTCTATAGAGGCCGAGACCGTACATGCATACAATCAAACGCGGCATGCTGACAAATTTTGTAAATAAGTTCACGACATCTACTGTACATGTTTCAAGCCAGATTAAATAATATTAACGACATAAACATACCATAACATGTCTAGCATTTTTATTATAATAGGCCCTGGTTTGCGACTTTGATACGTATGGCAGTAAGTATTTAATTCTTTTATTTTTCTCGTAGTTTTTATAGTTTACCTACAGGTTTTTGTATTTTGAATTTTAATTGAAAACAAAACAAGTGTAATGGCTTCGACTGGGACTTTAAAAGATAAGAACTTCGAATTAAATGATAATAATATATGGAATAATTTTGAAGATATTATTTTTTAATTAACAAAAATCCATTTCATCGACTGTCTTATGAAGATAAACTGTTTGTCAAAAAATTAAAACAGACCATCTCTGCTTTGTTCTGATCTTAGTACATCATTAATAAATATTGGAGAAGGAGGCAAGATGCAACTAACACTTGCTATGATAAATATAACTGGCTTGTCGGCAGTAAAGTACTTAATCAATTATTTTGTTGGCCGTGCATACTTTTTACTAGTACTACTAACATACGTAAAAATCACACATTGCTTCAACTTGTAAATTAGTACTTTTAAGGAAGCAAAATATTTCTACCGCAATCGATAGTGCAAGAAAAATTGAAATTCAAAATTTTAATTCGAAGGTGGAAAAAATGTTTTATGTTCTGGCAATTTATTTTTGTACATGAAAGGGGAAAACATGCAGTTGTACATCCCTTAAAATATAACTTTCAATTATAAGGCATTTGACATTGAATAAAAAAAAATTCGCTTGCGGCGCATTTTTTTCTAGATTCCATGCCTCACCGCCACTGGGCCGAATACGTCATAAACTAATTTTTATATGGTGACCGTTTTGAACATACGATACTTTTAATTTGGATTTTTAATTACAAAGAAATATAAATTTGAATTTTATATTTAGTAGTAGGACTTATATGATATACTTGCTTCTAGCATACATTATAAAAAAATTTCACTTAGTGATACCTCCTTATTTTCACATTTTGAAATGCTGTCGTGCCAGATAACTCTTGTAATTAATAATAATAATAATAAAACGTGTAGGGAGGAGATGAAGAGTAAATAATACACTATTTGTATTAAATTAATATTTTTTATTGGTACAGTTTTAATGAAATTATAAGATACTGATACTCATAATCAAGAAGCACAAGCACAAGAGAAAAAATGTTTGAATCTAAATGTGCAATTCGAAATGTTTATACACAAACATAAAACTACGTATATGCCGTGTAGAAAAGACGCCAGGGCAACCGGTGCGGCCAACATATACAAGGGGTAAATGAAATAAGTGCATTAAATTTAACCAGTAGTGAAACGCGACGAAAAACAATATTTCTTAATAACTTTTTTCTCGAAATCGCATATTTTTTTTGCATTTTTACAACCCCGTAAATTGACGAGTCGTTCCAAGTAGTTTTATAATAATTGAATGCAGTAGCAATAGCTCTGAAATAGTTATTTGTATATCAAGGCCGCGAAATCACTCTTTAGCGTACCGAGAGAAAAATTGTCGCCGAGGCCGCTTGCGGCCGAGGCAAGACAATCTCGAGGGCGCTAAAGAATTTCGCGGACAAGGTGTACACAATATTTTTTGTGCAACCGTAAAAGAATATGTAATTACAAATTTTATTAATTTTAAACAGTTTCATTAAAAATAGAAAGTTAGCTTTCAAGGTGGCTATGGGATTGACATTTGATAAACAAAACCATGCAATTCTCAGGTGTCAAAGTGATTGTTTAACTAATTTCGCGGCCGCTACCATGACAACGGCCGCGAAATTCATTTCGCGGCCGTTACCATAACAACGGTCGCGAAATCCAATTTCGCGGCCTGTATTGCGGCTGCGAAATGCTTATTTCGCGTCCGGTTGCACAAAAAATTATATTTTAGCAATTGACAGTCCTGTCAGTTGTTGCAATTAAATTTTGACATTAGTAATAAACTTGTTTATAAGGTAAAATTCTGTCAAAATGCTTACGTTTACTAATACCAAGTACACAGACATTGTAATTACTTACCTATGGTTTATTTATTCGTATCTTTACTACATTTTAATTTGTGGTTGATATAAAGACAGTGTTATAGAGTTGCCAACGCATTTAGACGGAGCGTTTCCAAATCATACTGTTCCTAATATTCGCACATTTGTTAGTCTTGTACATTTTTATCACAATACGGAGTGTCACATATGAAAATTTAAAAAAAAAGCAACAGTTGTATCCATACCATGTGCAAAAAGTTCAATGTTTTCAGCACATAACAGACTTCATTTTTGGGAATGGCTCATAATGTTCATTAATAAGACTGAATTTATTTGGGAAGATGTATTTATTATGCACAATACACATCTCAACAGAGGAAAATGCTGTAAACATTTTAATTAAAAAACGTTTGGGCGGGAAAAATAAATGGACGACTAATTATTGGTACTCATATACCACGTTTAAATAGACAAAAGTTTGTACCTACATTTTTTGAATAACGTATTTAAACTATTATGATTTGTCGACGATAAATAATCATCTCATAACCTAATTACTATGCTTTTGCTCTTCGTCGTTACCTCGTTCCTCCTTGTCTTCCTCTATTATTAACAGATGATTAAAAGCCTGGTTTAATACACAACTTTATAATTTGATTACCCAAAATTAAAATTTCTTTATTTTAAAAATTGTAGTATTACGAAGTAATTAATAATTAATGTTATTTCCGTTGATTCGATTATTAATTACTGTGACTGCAAGTGTAACTGATTATCGACAATTTTTGAGCTGTTCGTATCCTACTTGAATACGGCAGCAGCCATTTGTTCTCGATGGGCGGGTAACGAAATATGCAGCAAATCTTTAAAGAATTTTAACTCAAAATCTAAAAGACTTAGAAAAAAAAGTTACTAAGAAATATTATTGCTCTCGTTGAGTTACATTACTGGTTGAATTTAATGCACTTATTTCATTTACACCCTGTATATATCAAACTTGCCAATTCTATATTAAATTTTGATCGCAATATACTTGCGCAGTCTAGCGTCGCTGAGCTGAATCAATCATAAATACGCGGGTAGTAGTAGATTTTTTTGATTTTGTAGTTTAATAAAGAATAAAACATGAATTTTACTTATATTATTAATTCATTATTTAAAAAAAGTTTTGATAATAAGTTTGTGAAAAGCGCGTGTTGTTCTCAAAACCAATATAAGTAAACGTTTAAAAGTGGAAGAAAATCTTCATAAATTGCAGAGACGAATTCACCAATTTAAGGTAATTCTGTGTAGCTATCCCTAAATTCATTTATTGCTGGTCCTGCACCACTATCTTATAAAATATTTCTTCTATAATATTCCTAACCTCGAAATAAATAAATCTCTTTACTAAGTAAACTTTACTTTTACTTAATTGCGACGCCATCTGTCAGACACTAGCTTACGCTAGCTCAACGCCATCTAGCGGGTATTAACTGTGCCCAAGTATAAGCTACTCAAAAGCCTCTAGCAGTCAATAACTATATTTGTATAAATAAAGTTAGTTTGAATACAGAGAACTGTAATGAAACAAATAACTATAAAACTAAATTAAACATTTAAAAAAAATGAGCTTCCATGACAATAATACCATGGAAGTATTCCAACCTCAACCAATGGAAAAGCTAAACAACAATAATAATAATAAAAAAACAATTTAACTACCCAATTAACACAACAAACTCGCCAAGATACATACGGTACAAAAACAAGTAACCGAAATCCAAAAAAATAACAAGCGATTGTTATGCACATAACGGAAGGTATCCAGCTAGACGAATATATCAAAGCTGTTGGAAAACTAGTTAACCCCATAAACATAATATACGCGTCCCGAATTTGAATTTCTAACAAACGCATGTGCATATATCTAAAAAGTAAACAGTTAGTAGACAACCTAAATAACAATCATCCCACCGTAATAATAGAAGATCAAGAAACAACTATTCGTAGACTAATAACTCCGGCACAACGTTTGGTAATCTCCAACATTAGCCCATCTATACCCAATGATAAACTCTTAAAAACATTAAAAGAAGCAGGACTCAAAATCATATCACCAATAAACTACCTAAAACAAGGACTATTGCATGATCCTGAATATGCACATGTATTAAGCTTGCGGAGACAAGTCTTCATTAAACAAGATTAAAATGAAAATCATACTATACCAACATCACTAATAATAAATCATGACGATACACCACATCGAATATTTCTGTCTACCGAAATACCAACTTGCGCAAAATGTAAACAAAGACATGTACCCATTAGGTGTCCCAGGCCACTCAACGATAACGCAGACCGGGACCTACAAACAAATGAACTACCCCAAGGTCAAAACTATAATCTACTCAAATATAGCACTCAACCTAGTAACCCAAAAAATAAACAAGAAAGGAAACGATCGGCCCCAGATATCGAAAATAAGGTTGACAGCGAAAACTTAAGTCAAGTCACAAAGATAAGAATACACCTTCACAGAACAATAATACACAAGAAAATGAACCAGAAACCTCAGTTAAACAGAAAAAATCAATAAAAAGACGGGTCCATTAGCTCACACGGTAAACTAAATCTAGACGAACTTCTAGCCCCAACAAAATAATTAATTGACGCAAATCCCACGCACTTCGAATATATGACCTACTTAAAGTTCTTATCGAAAATACTCATAAATGCCATTACCGAATTAATATTATTAAAGAATACACAAATAATATAAATATATTAATACAAACCCTTTCAACCATACACCCAAAATTAAAATACCGAACAATGAAATTCCGATTCACTAAACTAACCTTCTCAAGAAAAATATAGAATAATAAAAACAGAAAATCATAGTTTAGAATTGTAATGGTACTCGGGCCCATTACGAGGATATTGAACTAATGAAAACAGAACATCAACCTAACCTATTTTGCTTCCAGGAAACTAACCTAAAAGAAAACCAAAGGCTAAAAATGAAAGGCTAGGAAATATATAGAAAAGACAGAGACTCTCCTCATGCCACTGGAGGAGTAGCAATACTAGTCGAAAACGCAATACCTTCACAACAAATATATCTACAAACCTATATAGAAACAATAGCAATAAAAGTACTATATCCAAAAGAATTCACTATCTGTAATGTATATATCCCACCAAATATATGTCCCGACCAAAATACAATAGAAAACCTGCTTAATAAACTACCAAGCCCAAACATTGTGGTGGGCGATTTCAACGCTCACAATATTAGTTGTGGATCAAGAGACACCAACCCAAGAGGAAAAGTAATATACGACGCATTCGAAGAATATGTTTTGCTTAACGATGACTCACCTACACATTTCTGCTGTTCCTCAAGAACCTTTTCAATCATACACTTAATTTTCAGCCACCCAAACTTATTCACTAAACTGACTTTTAGTACATTCCCAGATCTACGTAGAAGTGATCATTTCCCCTCTAGATACAATTCATTCCAACAATCCAAAGTCCAAACGAAATACAACCTAAATGGAATATCGGAGAAGCTAATTGGCCATTATTCTGTAAAGAAATAGAAAAAGCAAAAAACTCTTCTGGAGAAACTATGTGGCAACGCTCAATATAGAAACCCCTATATCTGAAATTTGGTACAAAATATATGCAAAATACAAAATGAAAACTATAACTTACCGACTACAGTTATGATCAAAAATAACCATAAGATAACAAACCCCATAGATATAGCAAACACAATTGCAAAGACTATACAGTCCTCTCTCTCTATCTCTCTCTCTCTCTCTCTCTCTCTATATATATATATATATATATATATATATATATATATATATATATATATATATATATATTATTTATTTATGCTAGTCTAAAGAATAATGTTCGTAACTTCTATGAAATTCAAATATCCTAGCTCGAGTATATTGACTTGCACTCCGCTACGCGTCGTGCCTCAATTTATATTCGCCTGATATTTGGTATTTTTCATAACTTGTTACGAAATAACTATTTTAATTTTATGTGTGAGGGTGATTCAAAAGTAAATTCAACATTGTGCGATACATAATCATTATCTGTGTTAGACATATTCTACTGCACGAACTTGATCAAAAAATGATGTTAGGGCTAAGATTTTCATGGATTCATGGACATACAATACATATTAATATTAGAGTGATACATTAATAACGATACATATACCCTGGCTAGAGATATAGTGCACTGGCTTTTAGGTAATCTATAGCAGGAGTGGCGAACCTATTACACGCGTGCCACAGCTGGCTCGTAGAAATTTTTTATTGATACGCAGGTAAAATAGTTTCTTATCTAAAAATTTTCAAATTTTTACTTATTTTTATTTTATTTCTAATATATTTGGGTACTAAAGAGGTTTCAACTACAAGGTCAATAACCTCCAATACGGTTAATTATTTACAATATCATATATTTGATAATTATTCAATATATATATATATATATATATATATATATATATATATATATATACATATATATATATATATATATATATATATATATATATATATATATATATATATATATATATATATATATATATTGGTGGTTTTTATATAACTTATTAATTGCTATTAAGACTGATATAACTGACCCTTGTGGTATACCGTTCTGTAGACATTTACTGCCTGATAGACTGCCATTGAATATTATCTTGAAAATTCTATCCGTTAAAAAGTTCTGGATTTAGTGTAACATACGACTTTGTACTTTAATGTTTTAACAATATTGCAC
The DNA here is from genome assembly GCA_963082715.1 of Harpalus rubripes. Classification (NCBI taxonomy): domain Eukaryota; kingdom Metazoa; phylum Arthropoda; class Insecta; order Coleoptera; family Carabidae; genus Harpalus; species Harpalus rubripes. The sequence goes on along the minus strand of OY720453.1, from coordinate 49,578,088 downwards.
CGCCAGGTAGTATCGTTTGCTTTTTCCATATCAAAGAAAATTGCTATAACTTTTTTTTATTTTTAAATGCTGTTTGTATGTCATTTGTTAGTGATATTAGTTGGTCTCTTGTGGAGCAACCTTTTCTAAATCCGCATTGGCACTTATTTATTATTTCTTTGGATTCTAGGTACCAAATTATTTGATTATTTACATTTTTTTCGAAGATTTTGCATAAGGTGTTTGTTAGTGCTATTGGTCGATAATTTTGTGGGCCTGTTTTTACCTTCCGTCACCTTTAGGCAAGGAAGGTATTGTCTTTGGTCAAAAAATTCGGTGGTGAGTTTTTGATGAATAAGCACGTTTTAGGGTCCCTAGAATACGATTTTACTATTTTTACGATGTCTGTATATATATAT
>OY720453.1:48052690-48150190 GCA_963082715.1 Harpalus rubripes | reverse complement strand
AATTCCATTTTTTGATGCGATATTGTTCATTTATCCAACAGATAAGTTATCCAGCAGTTTATCCGAAAATGGAAATACCGGCCCTAAGTGAAATTTAAGTGTTTTGATAATGTATACTAAATGTAGCCTAATAGTAAATATAAAATTCAAATTTAGATTATCTTGTAATTAAAAATCTAAATTTAAAGTACCCTATGTTCAAAACGATCGCCACATAAAAATCCGGTTATGATGTAGCCGGCTCTGGTTATTTTATAATTTAACATAAGATAATTATTGTACTCCCCTATTGTCAACTCCCTTTACAAATAAATGATTTAGCGTCATCTGTTTATAACTCGACATATTATAGGTTGAAAATCTAGCTCCGGATACTTCAGATTTAGCATCAGCTACCTTCAGTGCTAACCGCTCTAGCGAAATATGTTTTCTAACACAAGGTCTTAATAATTGTTAGCTCCATCTATAAATGCATTTTGTTTGAAAAGCTAGCTCCGGATAGTTCAGGCTAGCTCCAGTGGTAACTAATCTAGCGCCATCTGTTTATAACTCCGACGCCTTCGTAATTGTTAGCACCCCCTATACAAATGAATTTTATTTCAGAACAGCCACCAACTTACAAGAATAAAGTAATTTCTTGAATTTTTTGTCCTTAAGATAAGATCAAAACAAGAACGTAGTATTTTTATTCAAGTCAAGGAATGGGGTAGGAATTCAATGTCATAATGTACATAGATCGCCCTCTACATGTTTGGCCTTTATTTTCCCATACAAATTCCTACTTCGCGCGCTCACATATTTAAAAAGTACACTCCGGTGATAAGGATGAAATTAACAGGCGATTCGCAGCAATCAAAACCAAGTATGTTGTAGTGAATTATATTAAATGCATAATGTACGCATTAGTGTAATTTAGAGACACAATAACAATATGTAGATAGAGTAAAAGTGTAAATTACAATAATATAATGTTAATATTATTAAACTTACGGCAGTGTTTACATCAACTTGACTTGTGTATTGGTCAAAATCCGAGGTAATTTCATAAAAAAATGATATAAATTGTTTTAATATTATTTCTTATTCTTTTTAATATTATCCCTATATGTTAATCTTTAATAACAATTAAAATAAATATTTAAGTGACGGGCGATATAATTTTTCGGTAACTAATTTATGCAAATTGTCTTACGGGTCCAGAGGATAATATAGTTATTGCATTTCGTTAGTAACAATATAGGGATAATAGCAAAATTAGAAAATAACACTATCTTTAATAACAATGAAAAAATTATTTAAGTCACGGGTAATCGAATTTTTACGGTAAATAATTCATATAAATTGTCCTTCAGGATAATATGATAATTGCATTTTGTGAGTAACAATAAAGTATAATATTAAAAAGAAGTATAATATAGTATTAGTACAATTCATATAATTTTATTTTGAATTTACCGCGCATTTCGAACAATACAAATGTCAAGTTGATGTAAACACTGCCGTAAATTTAATAAATATTAACATTATATTATTATAATTTACACTTTTACTCCATCTTCATATTGTTACTGTGTCTCTAAATTACCCTAATGCGTAGATTATACATTTAATATAATTCACTCCAACTTGGTTTTGGTTGCTGCGAATCGCCTGCTAATTTCACTCTTATCTCCGGAGTGTACTTTTCAAATTTGTGAGCACACAAAGTAGGAATTTGTATGGGAAAATAAAAATTCTACGTTCTTGTTTTGATCTTGTTTTATATTAAGTACAAAAAATTCAAGATATTTATTCTTGTAAGTTAGTGGCGGTTCTGAAATATGTGCTAGCTTTTCAAATAAAATTCATTTGTATAGGGGGGCTAACAATTACAAAGGCGGCGGAGTTATAAACAAAAGGAGCTAGATCAGTTACCACTGTAGTTAGCTGATGCTAGGTCTGAACTATCCGGAGGGTAGGGTTATATTTTCGAATCGTCACAAAATTGTAACAAAACTCTCCTCAATGAATACTAACTTATAGTACATCTTTTATAATTACCACACGCAATAACTGAAAAATGATAAGACTTGCTACATTCGAGTGAACTTGGAGCTACACTTATAAATTGGTTATTATCTTAATAACAACAATAGCAATAAATTTGTATTATACGGCAATAATTAGCAATGAATTAGCACTAAATTACTGCGTATTAGTTTTTGTGGTTTACTAATGTGGTACCTCCAGCGTGAACTTGGAGGTACACTTTTAAATTAGTTATTATCTTCATAACAACAATAGCAAAAAATTTGTGTTATACGGCAATAATTAGCAATAAATTAGCACTAAATTAGTACGTACTAGATTTTGTGGTTTATTAATGTGGTACCTCCAGCGTGAACTTGGAGGTACACTTATAAATTAGTTATTATCTTCATAACAACAATAGCAATAAATTTGTGTTATAAGGCAGTAATTAGCAATACATTAACACTAAATTATAGCATATAAATCATATCTTTATTTGAAAGTGGTACCTCTAACTTCACGCACCTGCTGGCGGAGTATTATTAAAGTTTGAGTTTTGTTACTGTTACAAATACGTATTTTTTCTCTTCATACCCATTTCTAGCGTGTCTTAGTGACCGATAAAATAACGCGTGAGTATCAAATGAATTATTAGTGACATTACCAATTTTAGTGATTGATTTGTTTAACCGTTTTTGCTCGGGTCCTTCTATCCGACGACTTTTAAAACACGGATAGTGGTGGCAGCGTTACCCTTTATCTAAATTAAGTTTTTTCATTAATTAAATTAGTGTTTTATTTTCGGATCAAATAAATTTTCATACATGTTCAGGTACTAAGTAGTATTACTGTAACAACTTTTGGTGTCATCATAGTGGGATTTAAAAAAATAGCTACCATTTATGTTACAAATTTTGATAGCCTAACTACTGTTAATATACGTGTTACAGGTGTTTGTATGAGATAGACATACAGCAATGATATTTAATTTTATTATCAACAAGATTAAATGTGTTGACATAAGAGAGTACATAAAGAATGAACAACTTATCTTAGTTACAAGGGCTTTTATTACAAAGCATGTTATAATGGAAAAGTACTGCAAAAAGTGCTGACATAGTAATAATTATTGTAGAATAGGAATACAACAGTACATAATATCTCCCTTCTGAGATTTTACAATAATTATTATATAATAGAGCTTAATTCTACAATTGGTTCTTTATTATCATCGGAATTTTTATTCCTTTTATAAATTGTTAAAAACTTAATTCTAAACTTATATAATAAGGCAATACAAATAATTATTAAAAATAATATAGTATAAATAATATAGAAATGATGATTGTTCTGATTTTGCGAGTTTAACTCTTTTATTTCTGGTAAATCTTTAATAGTTATATTTACTTTACTTATTTTATCTAAATTTATTGAATTTAATTGTTGAAACGTATTATTAAAATTAAGGCTTTCGAATATTATTTCTTCATAAGTTTCTTGAATTATATCGAACTTGAAATTATTTACTACACATTTATTAATGAGTTTTAATTTAAATATATCTTTGGTTTTTTTGTTAAGTGTATTACTGTCACAATTAATTTGAATTTGTTGTTCCTTGGGGCTTATTATGATTAATTCATTTGTGTTTTGAATTTTTCCCAAGTATTTTCTAATTTCAGAGTATGGTATTTACAATCATTCGGTTGTGCCTTCAGAATGTTAACTATACATTTATTTAAAACGATATACTCAGTTTTACAATAATATATCTTATTAACTAAAATGCAATTATGTATCTTAAAATTATTGTTATTATTTATAAAATACATAGTTTGTTTTTCGTTCAATTTCAAAGTTTGGGAAGAAAAAATTAGGATATTAATAAGAAAGTGTATTTGTTTGTTGTCGTGTTGCTAGTAAGTTTCAATAATTTCGTTTAGTTGCCAAATATCTTTGTTTTGTGTGATTTTTGTAATATTATTCGGGTCAATAATACTTGTGTGTAATTTCCTTAAATTGCAAAAAGTTAAACTGATTTCAATTTGTTTAGTGAGATCATTTAAATTTTGAATTATAAATATTAGTTTTTGAAATTTATTTTCAACGTCGATTTTTCCTTGCCAATTAAAGTTTTTCTTTAAAATTGCTTGAATATCTTCTAATTGCGTTTTTAGCTTATTTTCATTGCTTTTGATATTTTCGATTTGATTATTAAATTTATTAATCATCTCTTTGTTAATTTTTAAATTTTGATTAGTTTGATCCTGTAATAATTTTTCATTATTTTTTATTTCTTCAAGAATTTTGTCAATAGAGTTCTTCATCGGAGGCGTCTAAATTTCCCGAAATTGATTTGATGATACTTCCTATTCCGTTAATTAAACCGCGTTTTGAAATTCTGTGAAATATTTTATTAATTTGATTTTCTAAGTCATTAAAATTGTACATTAGAATATTAATATAATCTTGAAATATTTCTTTTGAATCTTTAATTTGGAAGAGAAGGATTTTTTCAATGTTTTTATTTTAATAAATTCATCGTGAATCGGGGTTATATTACAGTTAAAGTATATTATTTGTTCTGAAGTTTTTATTTGTGTTTTTCCTAATTTAGCTAAATGAAATCCATTGTCATTTGAGATGTCCGTAAGTTGAGCCGTACATCTGAAACAACAATTTATTGTTTAATTCTGTTTATCCGAACGTTTTTTCGGCTACTTGATCTCTGATTTTTACTTTCCCAAGTATTGGATTAAAGTGTTGAACTCTATATTTTCTGAATAAAGGTTTTTTGAATTTCTTGATTAATTTTGGATTTTCTTTTAATTAAACCGCGTTTTGAAATTCTGTGAAATATTTTATTAATTTGATTTTCTAAGTCATTAAAATTGTATATTAAAATATTAATATAATCTTGAAATATTTCTTTTGAAGCTTTAATTTGGAAGAGAAGAATTTCTTTCAATGTTTTTATTTTAATAAATTCATCGTGAATCGGGGTTATATTACAGTTAAAGTACATTATTTGTTCTGAAGTTTTTATTTGTGTTTTCCCTAATTTAGCTAAATGAAATCCATTGTCATTTGAGATGTCCGTAAGTTGAGCCGTACATCTGAAACAACAATTTATTGTTTAATTCTGTTTATCCGAACGTTTTTTCGGCTACTTGATCTCTGATTTTTACTTTCCCAAGTATTGGATTATAGTGTTGAACTCTATATTTTCTGAATAAAGGTTTTTTGAATTTCTTGATTAATCTTGGATTTTCTTTTAATTAAACCGCGTTTTGAAATTCTGTGAAATATTTTATTAATTTGATTTTCTAAGTCATTAAAATTGTATATTAAAATATTAATATAATCTTGAAATATTTCTTTTGAAGCTTTAATTTGGAAGAGAAGAATTTCTTTCAATGTTTTTATTTTAATAAATTCATCGTGAATCGGGGTTATATTATAGTTAAAGTATATTATTTGTTCTGCAGTTTTTATTTGTGTTTTCCCTAATTTAGCTAAATGAAATCCATTGTCATTTGAGATGTCCGTAAGTTGAGCCGTACATCTGAAACAACAATTTATTGTTTAATTCTGTTTATCCGAACGTTTTTTCGGCTACTTGATCTCTGATTTTTACTTTCCCAAGTATTGGATTATAGTGTTGAACTCTATATTTTCTGAATAAAGGTTTTTTGAATTTCTTGATTAATCTTGGATTTTCTTTTAATTAAACCGCGTTTTGAAATTCTGTGAAATATTTTATTAATTTGATTTTCTAAGTCATTAAAATTGTATATTAAAATATTAATATAATCTTGAAATATTTCTTTTGAAGCTTTAATTTGGAAGAGAAGAATTTCTTTCAATGTTTTTATTTTAATAAATTCATCGTGAATCGGGGTTATATTATAGTTAAAGTATATTATTTGTTCTGCAGTTTTTATTTGTGTTTTCCCTAATTTAGCTAAATGAAATCCATTGTCATTTGAGATGTCCGTAAGTTGAGCCGTACATCTGAAACAACAATTTATTGTTTAATTCTGTTTATCCGAACGTTTTTTCGGCTACTTGATCTCTGATTTTTACTTTCCCAAGTATTGGATTATAGTGTTGAACTCTATATTTTCTGAATAAAGGTTTTTTGAATTTCTTGATTAATCTTGGATTTTCTTTTAATTAAACCGCGTTTTGAAATTCTGTGAAATATTTTATTAATTTGATTTTCTAAGTCATTAAAATTGTATATTAAAATATTAATATAATCTTGAAATATTTCTTTTGAAGCTTTAATTTGGAAGAGAAGAATTTCTTTCAATGTTTTTATTTTAATAAATTCATCGTGAATCGGGGTTATATTATAGTTAAAGTATATTATTTGTTCTGCAGTTTTTATTTGTGTTTTCCCTAATTTAGCTAAATGAAATCCATTGTCATTTGAGATGTCCGTAAGTTGAGCCGTACATCTGAAACAACAATTTATTGTTTAATTGTGTTTATCCGAACGTTTTTTCGGCTACTTGATCTCTGATTTTTACTTTCCCAAGTATTGGATTATAGTGTTGAACTCTATATTTTCTGAATAAAGGTTTTTTGAATTTCTTGAGTAATCTTGGATTTTCTTTTAATTAAACCGCGTTTTGAAATTCTGTGAAATATTTTATTAATTTGATTTTCTAAGTCATTAAAATTGTATATTAAAATATTAATATAATCTTGAAATATTTCTTTTGAAGCTTTAATTTGGAAGAGAAGAATTTCTTTCAATGTTTTTATTTTAATAAATTCATCGTGAATCGGGGTTATATTATAGTTAAAGTATATTATTTGTTCTGCAGTTTTTATTTGTGTTTTCCCTAATTTAGCTAAATGAAATCCATTGTCATTTGAGATGTCCGTAAGTTGAGCCGTACATCTGAAACAACAATTTATTGTTTAATTCTGTTTATCCGAACGTTTTTTCGGCTACTTGATCTCTGATTTTTACTTTCCCAAGTATTGGATTATAGTGTTGAACTCTATATTTTCTGAATAAAGGTTTTTTGAATTTCTTGATTAATCTTGGATTTTCTTTTAATTAAACCGCGTTTTGAAATTCTGTGAAATATTTTATTAATTTGATTTTCTAAGTCATTAAAATTGTATATTAAAATATTAATATAATCTTGAAATATTTCTTTTGAAGCTTTAATTTGGAAGAGAAGAATTTCTTTCAATGTTTTTATTTTAATAAATTCATCGTGAATCGGGGTTATATTATAGTTAAAGTATATTATTTGTTCTGCAGTTTTTATTTGTGTTTTCCCTAATTTAGCTAAATGAAATCCATTGTCATTTGAGATGTCCGTAAGTTGAGCCGTACATCTGAAACAACAATTTATTGTTTAATTCTGTTTATCCGAACGTTTTTTCGGCTACTTGATCTCTGATTTTTACTTTCCCAAGTATTGGATTGTAGTGTTGAACTCTATATTTTCTGAATAAAGGTTTTTTGAATTTCTTGATTAATCTTGGATTTTCTTTTAATTAAACCGCGTTTTGAAATTCTGTGAAATATTTTATTAATTTGATTTTCTAAGTCATTAAAATTGTATATTAAAATATTAATATAATCTTGAAATATTTCTTTTGAAGCTTTAATTTGGAAGAGAAGAATTTCTTTCAATGTTTTTATTTTAATAAATTCATCGTGAATCGGGGTTATATTATAGTTAAAGTATATTATTTGTTCTGCAGTTTTTATTTGTGTTTTCCCTAATTTAGCTAAATGAAATCCATTGTCATTTGAGATGTCCGTAAGTTGAGCCGTACATCTGAAACAACAATTTATTGTTTAATTCTGTTTATCCGAACGTTTTTTCGGCTACTTGATCTCTGATTTTTACTTTCCCAAGTATTGGATTATAGTGTTGAACTCTATATTTTCTGAATAAAGGTTTTTTGAATTTCTTGATTAATCTTGGATTTTCTTTTAATTAAACCGCGTTTTGAAATTCTGTGAAATATTTTATTAATTTGATTTTCTAAGTCATTAAAATTGTATATTAAAATATTAATATAATCTTGAAATATTTCTTTTGAAGCTTTAATTTGGAAGAGAAGAATTTCTTTCAATGTTTTTATTTTAATAAATTCATCGTGAATCGGGGTTATATTATAGTTAAAGTATATTATTTGTTCTGCAGTTTTTATTTGTGTTTTCCCTAATTTAGCTAAATGAAATCCATTGTCATTTGAGATGTCCGTAAGTTGAGCCGTACATCTGAAACAACAATTTATTGTTTAATTGTGTTTATCCGAACGTTTTTTCGGCTACTTGATCTCTGATTTTTACTTTCCCAAGTATTGGATTATAGTGTTGAACTCTATATTTTCTGAATAAAGGTTTTTTGAATTTCTTGATTAATCTTGGATTTTCTTTTAATTAAACCGCGTTTTGAAATTCTGTGAAATATTTTATTAATTTGATTTTCTAAGTCATTAAAATTGTATATTAAAATATTAATATAATCTTGAAATATTTCTTTTGAAGCTTTAATTTGGAAGAGAAGAATTTCTTTCAATGTTTTTATTTTAATAAATTCATCGTGAATCGGGGTTATATTATAGTTAAAGTATATTATTTGTTCTGCAGTTTTTATTTGTGTTTTCCCTAATTTAGCTAAATGAAATCCATTGTCATTTGAGATGTCCGTAAGTTGAGCCGTACATCTGAAACAACAATTTATTGTTTAATTCTGTTTATCCGAACGTTTTTTCGGCTACTTGATCTCTGATTTTTACTTTCCCAAGTATTGGATTATAGTGTTGAACTCTATATTTTCTGAATAAAGGTTTTTTGAATTTCTTGATTAATCTTGGATTTTCTTTTAATTAAACCGCGTTTTGAAATTCTGTGAAATATTTTATTAATTTGATTTTCTAAGTCATTAAAATTGTATATTAAAATATTAATATAATCTTGAAATATTTCTTTTGAAGCTTTAATTTGGAAGAGAAGAATTTCTTTCAATGTTTTTATTTTAATAAATTCATCGTGAATCGGGGTTATATTATAGTTAAAGTATATTATTTGTTCTGCAGTTTTTATTTGTGTTTTCCCTAATTTAGCTAAATGAAATCCATTGTCATTTGAGATGTCCGTAAGTTGAGCCGTACATCTGAAACAACAATTTATTGTTTAATTCTGTTTATCCGAACGTTTTTTCGGCTACTTGATCTCTGATTTTTACTTTCCCAAGTATTGGATTGTAGTGTTGAACTCTATATTTTCTGAATAAAGGTTTTTTGAATTTCTTGATTAATCTTGGATTTTCTTTTAATTAAACCGCGTTTTGAAATTCTGTGAAATATTTTATTAATTTGATTTTCTAAGTCATTAAAATTGTATATTAAAATATTAATATAATCTTGAAATATTTCTTTTGAAGCTTTAATTTGGAAGAGAAGAATTTCTTTCAATGTTTTTATTTTAATAAATTCATCGTGAATCGGGGTTATATTATAGTTAAAGTATATTATTTGTTCTGCAGTTTTTATTTGTGTTTTCCCTAATTTAGCTAAATGAAATCCATTGTCATTTGAGATGTCCGTAAGTTGAGCCGTACATCTGAAACAACAATTTATTGTTTAATTCTGTTTATCCGAACGTTTTTTCGGCTACTTGATCTCTGATTTTTACTTTCCCAAGTATTGGATTATAGTGTTGAACTCTATATTTTCTGAATAAAGGTTTTTTGAATTTCTTGATTAATCTTGGATTTTCTTTTAATTAAACCGCGTTTTGAAATTCTGTGAAATATTTTATTAATTTGATTTTCTAAGTCATTAAAATTGTATATTAAAATATTAATATAATCTTGAAATATTTCTTTTGAAGCTTTAATTTGGAAGAGAAGAATTTCTTTCAATGTTTTTATTTTAATAAATTCATCGTGAATCGGGGTTATATTATAGTTAAAGTATATTATTTGTTCTGCAGTTTTTATTTGTGTTTTCCCTAATTTAGCTAAATGAAATCCATTGTCATTTGAGATGTCCGTAAGTTGAGCCGTACATCTGAAACAACAATTTATTGTTTAATTGTGTTTATCCGAACGTTTTTTCGGCTACTTGATCTCTGATTTTTACTTTCCCAAGTATTGGATTATAGTGTTGAACTCTATATTTTCTGAATAAAGGTTTTTTGAATTTCTTGATTAATCTTGGATTTTCTTTTAATTAAACCGCGTTTTGAAATTCTGTGAAATATTTTATTAATTTGATTTTCTAAGTCATTAAAATTGTATATTAAAATATTAATATAATCTTGAAATATTTCTTTTGAAGCTTTAATTTGGAAGAGAAGAATTTCTTTCAATGTTTTTATTTTAATAAATTCATCGTGAATCGGGGTTATATTATAGTTAAAGTATATTATTTGTTCTGCAGTTTTTATTTGTGTTTTCCCTAATTTAGCTAAATGAAATCCATTGTCATTTGAGATGTCCGTAAGTTGAGCCGTACATCTGAAACAACAATTTATTGTTTAATTCTGTTTATCCGAACGTTTTTTCGGCTACTTGATCTCTGATTTTTACTTTCCCAAGTATTGGATTATAGTGTTGAACTCTATATTTTCTGAATAAAGGTTTTTTGAATTTCTTGATTAATCTTGGATTTTCTTTTAATTAAACCGCGTTTTGAAATTCTGTGAAATATTTTATTAATTTGATTTTCTAAGTCATTAAAATTGTATATTAAAATATTAATATAATCTTGAAATATTTCTTTTGAAGCTTTAATTTGGAAGAGAAGAATTTCTTTCAATGTTTTTATTTTAATAAATTCATCGTGAATCGGGGTTATATTATAGTTAAAGTATATTATTTGTTCTGCAGTTTTTATTTGTGTTTTCCCTAATTTAGCTAAATGAAATCCATTGTCATTTGAGATGTCCGTAAGTTGAGCCGTACATCTGAAACAACAATTTATTGTTTAATTCTGTTTATCCGAACGTTTTTTCGGCTACTTGATCTCTGATTTTTACTTTCCCAAGTATTGGATTATAGTGTTGAACTCTATATTTTCTGAATAAAGGTTTTTTGAATTTCTTGATTAATCTTGGATTTTCTTTTAATTAAACCGCGTTTTGAAATTCTGTGAAATATTTTATTAATTTGATTTTCTAAGTCATTAAAATTGTATATTAAAATATTAATATAATCTTGAAATATTTCTTTTGAAGCTTTAATTTGGAAGAGAAGAATTTCTTTCAATGTTTTTATTTTAATAAATTCATCGTGAATCGGGGTTATATTATAGTTAAAGTATATTATTTGTTCTGCAGTTTTTATTTGTGTTTTCCCTAATTTAGCTAAATGAAATCCATTGTCATTTGAGATGTCCGTAAGTTGAGCCGTACATCTGAAACAACAATTTATTGTTTAATTCTGTTTATCCGAACGTTTTTTCGGCTACTTGATCTCTGATTTTTACTTTCCCAAGTATTGGATTATAGTGTTGAACTCTATATTTTCTGAATAAAGGTTTTTTGAATTTCTTGATTAATCTTGGATTTTCTTTTAATTAAACCGCGTTTTGAAATTCTGTGAAATATTTTATTAATTTGATTTTCTAAGTCATTAAAATTGTATATTAAAATATTAATATAATCTTGAAATATTTCTTTTGAAGCTTTAATTTGGAAGAGAAGAATTTCTTTCAATGTTTTTATTTTAATAAATTCATCGTGAATCGGGGTTATATTATAGTTAAAGTATATTATTTGTTCTGCAGTTTTTATTTGTGTTTTCCCTAATTTAGCTAAATGAAATCCATTGTCATTTGAGATGTCCGTAAGTTGAGCCGTACATCTGAAACAACAATTTATTGTTTAATTCTGTTTATCCGAACGTTTTTTCGGCTACTTGATCTCTGATTTTTACTTTCCCAAGTATTGGATTATAGTGTTGAACTCTATATTTTCTGAATAAAGGTTTTTTGAATTTCTTGAGTAATCTTGGATTTTCTTTTAATTAAACCGCGTTTTGAAATTCTGTGAAATATTTTATTAATTTGATTTTCTAAGTCATTAAAATTGTATATTAAAATATTAATATAATCTTGAAATATTTCTTTTGAAGCTTTAATTTGGAAGAGAAGAATTTCTTTCAATGTTTTTATTTTAATAAATTCATCGTGAATCGGGGTTATATTATAGTTAAAGTATATTATTTGTTCTGCAGTTTTTATTTGTGTTTTCCCTAATTTAGCTAAATGAAATCCATTGTCATTTGAGATGTCCGTAAGTTGAGCCGTACATCTGAAACAACAATTTATTGTTTAATTCTGTTTATCCGAACGTTTTTTCGGCTACTTGATCTCTGATTTTTACTTTCCCAAGTATTGGATTATAGTGTTGAACTCTATATTTTCTGAATAAAGGTTTTTTGAATTTCTTGATTAATCTTGGATTTTCTTTTAATTAAACCGCGTTTTGAAATTCTGTGAAATATTTTATTAATTTGATTTTCTAAGTCATTAAAATTGTATATTAAAATATTAATATAATCTTGAAATATTTCTTTTGAAGCTTTAATTTGGAAGAGAAGAATTTCTTTCAATGTTTTTATTTTAATAAATTCATCGTGAATCGGGGTTATATTATAGTTAAAGTATATTATTTGTTCTGCAGTTTTTATTTGTGTTTTCCCTAATTTAGCTAAATGAAATCCATTGTCATTTGAGATGTCCGTAAGTTGAGCCGTACATCTGAAACAACAATTTATTGTTTAATTCTGTTTATCCGAACGTTTTTTCGGCTACTTGATCTCTGATTTTTACTTTCCCAAGTATTGGATTATAGTGTTGAACTCTATATTTTCTGAATAAAGGTTTTTTGAATTTCTTGATTAATCTTGGATTTTCTTTTAATTAAACCGCGTTTTGAAATTCTGTGAAATATTTTATTAATTTGATTTTCTAAGTCATTAAAATTGTATATTAAAATATTAATATAATCTTGAAATATTTCTTTTGAAGCTTTAATTTGGAAGAGAAGAATTTCTTTCAATGTTTTTATTTTAATAAATTCATCGTGAATCGGGGTTATATTATAGTTAAAGTATATTATTTGTTCTGCAGTTTTTATTTGTGTTTTCCCTAATTTAGCTAAATGAAATCCATTGTCATTTGAGATGTCCGTAAGTTGAGCCGTACATCTGAAACAACAATTTATTGTTTAATTCTGTTTATCCGAACGTTTTTTCGGCTACTTGATCTCTGATTTTTACTTTCCCAAGTATTGGATTATAGTGTTGAACTCTATATTTTCTGAATAAAGGTTTTTTGAATTTCTTGATTAATCTTGGATTTTCTTTTAATTAAACCGCGTTTTGAAATTCTGTGAAATATTTTATTAATTTGATTTTCTAAGTCATTAAAATTGTATATTAAAATATTAATATAATCTTGAAATATTTCTTTTGAAGCTTTAATTTGGAAGAGAAGAATTTCTTTCAATGTTTTTATTTTAATAAATTCATCGTGAATCGGGGTTATATTATAGTTAAAGTATATTATTTGTTCTGCAGTTTTTATTTGTGTTTTCCCTAATTTAGCTAAATGAAATCCATTGTCATTTGAGATGTCCGTAAGTTGAGCCGTACATCTGAAACAACAATTTATTGTTTAATTCTGTTTATCCGAACGTTTTTTCGGCTACTTGATCTCTGATTTTTACTTTCCCAAGTATTGGATTATAGTGTTGAACTCTATATTTTCTGAATAAAGGTTTTTTGAATTTCTTGATTAATCTTGGATTTTCTTTTAATTAAACCGCGTTTTGAAATTCTGTGAAATATTTTATTAATTTGATTTTCTAAGTCATTAAAATTGTATATTAAAATATTAATATAATCTTGAAATATTTCTTTTGAAGCTTTAATTTGGAAGAGAAGAATTTCTTTCAATGTTTTTATTTTAATAAATTCATCGTGAATCGGGGTTATATTATAGTTAAAGTATATTATTTGTTCTGCAGTTTTTATTTGTGTTTTCCCTAATTTAGCTAAATGAAATCCATTGTCATTTGAGATGTCCGTAAGTTGAGCCGTACATCTGAAACAACAATTTATTGTTTAATTCTGTTTATCCGAACGTTTTTTCGGCTACTTGATCTCTGATTTTTACTTTCCCAAGTATTGGATTATAGTGTTGAACTCTATATTTTCTGAATAAAGGTTTTTTGAATTTCTTGATTAATCTTGGATTTTCTTTTAATTAAACCGCGTTTTGAAATTCTGTGAAATATTTTATTAATTTGATTTTCTAAGTCATTAAAATTGTATATTAAAATATTAATATAATCTTGAAATATTTCTTTTGAAGCTTTAATTTGGAAGAGAAGAATTTCTTTCAATGTTTTTATTTTAATAAATTCATCGTGAATCGGGGTTATATTATAGTTAAAGTATATTATTTGTTCTGCAGTTTTTATTTGTGTTTTCCCTAATTTAGCTAAATGAAATCCATTGTCATTTGAGATGTCCGTAAGTTGAGCCGTACATCTGAAACAACAATTTATTGTTTAATTCTGTTTATCCGAACGTTTTTTCGGCTACTTGATCTCTGATTTTTACTTTCCCAAGTATTGGATTATAGTGTTGAACTCTATATTTTCTGAATAAAGGTTTTTTGAATTTCTTGAGTAATCTTGGATTTTCTTTTAATTAAACCGCGTTTTGAAATTCTGTGAAATATTTTATTAATTTGATTTTCTAAGTCATTAAAATTGTATATTAAAATATTAATATAATCTTGAAATATTTCTTTTGAAGCTTTAATTTGGAAGAGAAGAATTTCTTTCAATGTTTTTATTTTAATAAATTCATCGTGAATCGGGGTTATATTATAGTTAAAGTATATTATTTGTTCTGCAGTTTTTATTTGTGTTTTCCCTAATTTAGCTAAATGAAATCCATTGTCATTTGAGATGTCCGTAAGTTGAGCCGTACATCTGAAACAACAATTTATTGTTTAATTCTGTTTATCCGAACGTTTTTTCGGCTACTTGATCTCTGATTTTTACTTTCCCAAGTATTGGATTATAGTGTTGAACTCTATATTTTCTGAATAAAGGTTTTTTGAATTTCTTGATTAATCTTGGATTTTCTTTTAATTAAACCGCGTTTTGAAATTCTGTGAAATATTTTATTAATTTGATTTTCTAAGTCATTAAAATTGTATATTAAAATATTAATATAATCTTGAAATATTTCTTTTGAAGCTTTAATTTGGAAGAGAAGAATTTCTTTCAATGTTTTTATTTTAATAAATTCATCGTGAATCGGGGTTATATTATAGTTAAAGTATATTATTTGTTCTGCAGTTTTTATTTGTGTTTTCCCTAATTTAGCTAAATGAAATCCATTGTCATTTGAGATGTCCGTAAGTTGAGCCGTACATCTGAAACAACAATTTATTGTTTAATTCTGTTTATCCGAACGTTTTTTCGGCTACTTGATCTCTGATTTTTACTTTCCCAAGTATTGGATTATAGTGTTGAACTCTATATTTTCTGAATAAAGGTTTTTTGAATTTCTTGATTAATCTTGGATTTTCTTTTAATTAAACCGCGTTTTGAAATTCTGTGAAATATTTTATTAATTTGATTTTCTAAGTCATTAAAATTGTATATTAAAATATTAATATAATCTTGAAATATTTCTTTTGAAGCTTTAATTTGGAAGAGAAGAATTTCTTTCAATGTTTTTATTTTAATAAATTCATCGTGAATCGGGGTTATATTATAGTTAAAGTATATTATTTGTTCTGCAGTTTTTATTTGTGTTTTCCCTAATTTAGCTAAATGAAATCCATTGTCATTTGAGATGTCCGTAAGTTGAGCCGTACATCTGAAACAACAATTTATTGTTTAATTGTGTTTATCCGAACGTTTTTTCGGCTACTTGATCTCTGATTTTTACTTTCCCAAGTATTGGATTATAGTGTTGAACTCTATATTTTCTGAATAAAGGTTTTTTGAATTTCTTGATTAATCTTGGATTTTCTTTTAATTAAACCGCGTTTTGAAATTCTGTGAAATATTTTATTAATTTGATTTTCTAAGTCATTAAAATTGTATATTAAAATATTAATATAATCTTGAAATATTTCTTTTGAAGCTTTAATTTGGAAGAGAAGAATTTCTTTCAATGTTTTTATTTTAATAAATTCATCGTGAATCGGGGTTATATTATAGTTAAAGTATATTATTTGTTCTGCAGTTTTTATTTGTGTTTTCCCTAATTTAGCTAAATGAAATCCATTGTCATTTGAGATGTCCGTAAGTTGAGCCGTACATCTGAAACAACAATTTATTGTTTAATTGTGTTTATCCGAACGTTTTTTCGGCTACTTGATCTCTGATTTTTACTTTCCCAAGTATTGGATTATAGTGTTGAACTCTATATTTTCTGAATAAAGGTTTTTTGAATTTCTTGATTAATCTTGGATTTTCTTTTAATTAAACCGCGTTTTGAAATTCTGTGAAATATTTTATTAATTTGATTTTCTAAGTCATTAAAATTGTATATTAAAATATTAATATAATCTTGAAATATTTCTTTTGAAGCTTTAATTTGGAAGAGAAGAATTTCTTTCAATGTTTTTATTTTAATAAATTCATCGTGAATCGGGGTTATATTATAGTTAAAGTATATTATTTGTTCTGCAGTTTTTATTTGTGTTTTCCCTAATTTAGCTAAATGAAATCCATTGTCATTTGAGATGTCCGTAAGTTGAGCCGTACATCTGAAACAACAATTTATTGTTTAATTCTGTTTATCCGAACGTTTTTTCGGCTACTTGATCTCTGATTTTTACTTTCCCAAGTATTGGATTATAGTGTTGAACTCTATATTTTCTGAATAAAGGTTTTTTGAATTTCTTGAGTAATCTTGGATTTTCTTTTAATTAAACCGCGTTTTGAAATTCTGTGAAATATTTTATTAATTTGATTTTCTAAGTCATTAAAATTGTATATTAAAATATTAATATAATCTTGAAATATTTCTTTTGAAGCTTTAATTTGGAAGAGAAGAATTTCTTTCAATGTTTTTATTTTAATAAATTCATCGTGAATCGGGGTTATATTATAGTTAAAGTATATTATTTGTTCTGCAGTTTTTATTTGTGTTTTCCCTAATTTAGCTAAATGAAATCCATTGTCATTTGAGATGTCCGTAAGTTGAGCCGTACATCTGAAACAACAATTTATTGTTTAATTCTGTTTATCCGAACGTTTTTTCGGCTACTTGATCTCTGATTTTTACTTTCCCAAGTATTGGATTATAGTGTTGAACTCTATATTTTCTGAATAAAGGTTTTTTGAATTTCTTGATTAATCTTGGATTTTCTTTTAATTAAACCGCGTTTTGAAATTCTGTGAAATATTTTATTAATTTGATTTTCTAAGTCATTAAAATTGTATATTAAAATATTAATATAATCTTGAAATATTTCTTTTGAAGCTTTAATTTGGAAGAGAAGAATTTCTTTCAATGTTTTTATTTTAATAAATTCATCGTGAATCGGGGTTATATTATAGTTAAAGTATATTATTTGTTCTGCAGTTTTTATTTGTGTTTTCCCTAATTTAGCTAAATGAAATCCATTGTCATTTGAGATGTCCGTAAGTTGAGCCGTACATCTGAAACAACAATTTATTGTTTAATTCTGTTTATCCGAACGTTTTTTCGGCTACTTGATCTCTGATTTTTACTTTCCCAAGTATTGGATTATAGTGTTGAACTCTATATTTTCTGAATAAAGGTTTTTTGAATTTCTTGATTAATCTTGGATTTTCTTTTAATTAAACCGCGTTTTGAAATTCTGTGAAATATTTTATTAATTTGATTTTCTAAGTCATTAAAATTGTATATTAAAATATTAATATAATCTTGAAATATTTCTTTTGAAGCTTTAATTTGGAAGAGAAGAATTTCTTTCAATGTTTTTATTTTAATAAATTCATCGTGAATCGGGGTTATATTATAGTTAAAGTATATTATTTGTTCTGCAGTTTTTATTTGTGTTTTCCCTAATTTAGCTAAATGAAATCCATTGTCATTTGAGATGTCCGTAAGTTGAGCCGTACATCTGAAACAACAATTTATTGTTTAATTCTGTTTATCCGAACGTTTTTTCGGCTACTTGATCTCTGATTTTTACTTTCCCAAGTATTGGATTATAGTGTTGAACTCTATATTTTCTGAATAAAGGTTTTTTGAATTTCTTGATTAATCTTGGATTTTCTTTTAATTAAACCGCGTTTTGAAATTCTGTGAAATATTTTATTAATTTGATTTTCTAAGTCATTAAAATTGTATATTAAAATATTAATATAATCTTGAAATATTTCTTTTGAAGCTTTAATTTGGAAGAGAAGAATTTCTTTCAATGTTTTTATTTTAATAAATTCATCGTGAATCGGGGTTATATTATAGTTAAAGTATATTATTTGTTCTGCAGTTTTTATTTGTGTTTTCCCTAATTTAGCTAAATGAAATCCATTGTCATTTGAGATGTCCGTAAGTTGAGCCGTACATCTGAAACAACAATTTATTGTTTAATTGTGTTTATCCGAACGTTTTTTCGGCTACTTGATCTCTGATTTTTACTTTCCCAAGTATTGGATTATAGTGTTGAACTCTATATTTTCTGAATAAAGGTTTTTTGAATTTCTTGATTAATCTTGGATTTTCTTTTAATTAAACCGCGTTTTGAAATTCTGTGAAATATTTTATTAATTTGATTTTCTAAGTCATTAAAATTGTATATTAAAATATTAATATAATCTTGAAATATTTCTTTTGAAGCTTTAATTTGGAAGAGAAGAATTTCTTTCAATGTTTTTATTTTAATAAATTCATCGTGAATCGGGGTTATATTATAGTTAAAGTATATTATTTGTTCTGCAGTTTTTATTTGTGTTTTCCCTAATTTAGCTAAATGAAATCCATTGTCATTTGAGATGTCCGTAAGTTGAGCCGTACATCTGAAACAACAATTTATTGTTTAATTCTGTTTATCCGAACGTTTTTTCGGCTACTTGATCTCTGATTTTTACTTTCCCAAGTATTGGATTATAGTGTTGAACTCTATATTTTCTGAATAAAGGTTTTTTGAATTTCTTGATTAATCTTGGATTTTCTTTTAATTAAACCGCGTTTTGAAATTCTGTGAAATATTTTATTAATTTGATTTTCTAAGTCATTAAAATTGTATATTAAAATATTAATATAATCTTGAAATATTTCTTTTGAAGCTTTAATTTGGAAGAGAAGAATTTCTTTCAATGTTTTTATTTTAATAAATTCATCGTGAATCGGGGTTATATTATAGTTAAAGTATATTATTTGTTCTGCAGTTTTTATTTGTGTTTTCCCTAATTTAGCTAAATGAAATCCATTGTCATTTGAGATGTCCGTAAGTTGAGCCGTACATCTGAAACAACAATTTATTGTTTAATTCTGTTTATCCGAACGTTTTTTCGGCTACTTGATCTCTGATTTTTACTTTCCCAAGTATTGGATTATAGTGTTGAACTCTATATTTTCTGAATAAAGGTTTTTTGAATTTCTTGATTAATCTTGGATTTTCTTTTAATTAAACCGCGTTTTGAAATTCTGTGAAATATTTTATTAATTTGATTTTCTAAGTCATTAAAATTTTATATAAAAATATTAATATAATCTTGAAATATTTCTTTTGAAGCTTTAATTTGGAAGAGAAGAATTTCTTTCAATGTTTTTATTTTAATAAATTCATCGTGAATCGGGGTTATATTACAGTTAATGTATATTATTTGTTCTGAAGTTTTTATTTGTGTTTTCCCTAATTTAGCTAAATGAAATCCATTGTCATTTGAGATGTCCGTAAGTTGAGCCGTACATCTGAAACAACAATTTATTGTTTAATTCTGTTTATCCGAACGTTTTTTCGGCTACTTGATCTCTGATTTTTACTTTCCCAAGTATTGGATTATAGTGTTGAACTCTATATTTTCTGAATAAAGGTTTTTTGAATTTCTTGATTAATCTTGGATTTTCTTTTAATTAAACCGCGTTTTGAAATTCTGTGAAATATTTTATTAATTTGATTTTCTAAGTCATTAAAATTGTATATTAAAATATTAATATAATCTTGAAATATTTCTTTTGAAGCTTTAATTTGGAAGAGAAGAATTTCTTTCAATGTTTTTATTTTAATAAATTCATCGTGAATCGGGGTTATATTATAGTTAAAGTATATTATTTGTTCTGCAGTTTTTATTTGTGTTTTCCCTAATTTAGCTAAATGAAATCCATTGTCATTTGAGATGTCCGTAAGTTGAGCCGTACATCTGAAACAACAATTTATTGTTTAATTCTGTTTATCCGAACGTTTTTTCGGCTACTTGATCTCTGATTTTTACTTTCCCAAGTATTGGATTATAGTGTTGAACTCTATATTTTCTGAATAAAGGTTTTTTGAATTTCTTGATTAATCTTGGATTTTCTTTTAATTAAACCGCGTTTTGAAATTCTGTGAAATATTTTATTAATTTGATTTTCTAAGTCATTAAAATTGTATATTAAAATATTAATATAATCTTGAAATATTTCTTTTGAAGCTTTAATTTGGAAGAGAAGAATTTCTTTCAATGTTTTTATTTTAATAAATTCATCGTGAATCGGGGTTATATTATAGTTAAAGTATATTATTTGTTCTGCAGTTTTTATTTGTGTTTTCCCTAATTTAGCTAAATGAAATCCATTGTCATTTGAGATGTCCGTAAGTTGAGCCGTACATCTGAAACAACAATTTATTGTTTAATTCTGTTTATCCGAACGTTTTTTCGGCTACTTGATCTCTGATTTTTACTTTCCCAAGTATTGGATTATAGTGTTGAACTCTATATTTTCTGAATAAAGGTTTTTTGAATTTCTTGATTAATCTTGGATTTTCTTTTAATTAAACCGCGTTTTGAAATTCTGTGAAATATTTTATTAATTTGATTTTCTAAGTCATTAAAATTGTATATTAAAATATTAATATAATCTTGAAATATTTCTTTTGAAGCTTTAATTTGGAAGAGAAGAATTTCTTTCAATGTTTTTATTTTAATAAATTCATCGTGAATCGGGGTTATATTATAGTTAAAGTATATTATTTGTTCTGCAGTTTTTATTTGTGTTTTCCCTAATTTAGCTAAATGAAATCCATTGTCATTTGAGATGTCCGTAAGTTGAGCCGTACATCTGAAACAACAATTTATTGTTTAATTCTGTTTATCCGAACGTTTTTTCGGCTACTTGATCTCTGATTTTTACTTTCCCAAGTATTGGATTATAGTGTGGAACTCTATATTTTCTGAATAAAGGTTTTTTGAATTTCTTGATTAATCTTGGATTTTCTTTTAATTAAACCGCGTTTTGAAATTCTGTGAAATATTTTATTAATTTGATTTTCTAAGTCATTAAAATTGTATATTAAAATATTAATATAATCTTGAAATATTTCTTTTGAAGCTTTAATTTGGAAGAGAAGAATTTCTTTCAATGTTTTTATTTTAATAAATTCATCGTGAATCGGGGTTATATTACAGTTAAAGTATATTATTTGTTCTGAAGTTTTTATTTGTGTTTTCCCTAATTTAGCTAAATGAAATCCATTGTCATTTGAGATGTCCGTAAGTTGAGCCGTACATCTGAAACAACAATTTATTGTTTAATTCTGTTTATCCGAACGTTTTTTCGGCTACTTGATCTCTGATTTTTACTTTCCCAAGTATTGGATTATAGTGTTGAACTCTATATTTTCTGAATAAAGGTTTTTTGAATTTCTTGATTAATCTTGGATTTTCTTTTAATTAAACCGCGTTTTGAAATTCTGTGAAATATTTTATTAATTTGATTTTCTAAGTCATTAAAATTGTATATTAAAATATTAATATAATCTTGAAATATTTCTTTTGAAGCTTTAATTTGGAAGAGAAGAATTTCTTTCAATGTTTTTATTTTAATAAATTCATCGTGAATCGGGGTTATATTACAGTTAATGTATATTATTTGTTCTGAAGTTTTTATTTGTGTTTTCCCTAATTTAGCTAAATGAAATCCATTGTCATTTGAGATGTCCGTAAGTTGAGCCGTACATCTGAAACAACAATTTATTGTTTAATTCTGTTTATCCGAACGTTTTTTCGGCTACTTGATCTCTGATTTTTACTTTCCCAAGTATTGGATTATAGTGTTGAACTCTATATTTTCTGAATAAAGGTTTTTTGAATTTCTTGATTAATCTTGGATTTTCTTTTAATTAAACCGCGTTTTGAAATTCTGTGAAATATTTTATTAATTTGATTTTCTAAGTCATTAAAATTGTATATTAAAATATTAATATAATCTTGAAATATTTCTTTTGAAGCTTTAATTTGGAAGAGAAGAATTTCTTTCAATGTTTTTATTTTAATAAATTCATCGTGAATCGGGGTTATATTATAGTTAAAGTATATTATTTGTTCTGCAGTTTTTATTTGTGTTTTCCCTAATTTAGCTAAATGAAATCCATTGTCATTTGAGATGTCCGTAAGTTGAGCCGTACATCTGAAACAACAATTTATTGTTTAATTCTGTTTATCCGAACGTTTTTTCGGCTACTTGATCTCTGATTTTTACTTTCCCAAGTATTGGATTATAGTGTGGAACTCTATATTTTCTGAATAAAGGTTTTTTGAATTTCTTGATTAATCTTGGATTTTCTTTTAATTAAACCGCGTTTTGAAATTCTGTGAAATATTTTATTAATTTGATTTTCTAAGTCATTAAAATTGTATATTAAAATATTAATATAATCTTGAAATATTTCTTTTGAAGCTTTAATTTGGAAGAGAAGAATTTCTTTCAATGTTTTTATTTTAATAAATTCATCGTGAATCGGGGTTATATTACAGTTAAAGTATATTATTTGTTCTGAAGTTTTTATTTGTGTTTTCCCTAATTTAGCTAAATGAAATCCATTGTCATTTGAGATGTCCGTAAGTTGAGCCGTACATCTGAAACAACAATTTATTGTTTAATTCTGTTTATCCGAACGTTTTTTCGGCTACTTGATCTCTGATTTTTACTTTCCCAAGTATTGGATTATAGTGTTGAACTCTATATTTTCTGAATAAAGGTTTTTTGAATTTCTTGATTAATCTTGGATTTTCTTTTAATTAAACCGCGTTTTGAAATTCTGTGAAATATTTTATTAATTTGATTTTCTAAGTCATTAAAATTGTATATTAAAATATTAATATAATCTTGAAATATTTCTTTTGAAGCTTTAATTTGGAAGAGAAGAATTTCTTTCAATGTTTTTATTTTAATAAATTCATCGTGAATCGGGGTTATATTACAGTTAATGTATATTATTTGTTCTGAAGTTTTTATTTGTGTTTTCCCTAATTTAGCTAAATGAAATCCATTGTCATTTGAGATGTCCGTAAGTTGAGCCGTACATCTGAAACAACAATTTATTGTTTAATTCTGTTTATCCGAACGTTTTTTCGGCTACTTGATCTCTGATTTTTACTTTCCCAAGTATTGGATTATAGTGTTGAACTCTATATTTTCTGAATAAAGGTTTTTTGAATTTCTTGATTAATCTTGGATTTTCTTTTAATTAAACCGCGTTTTGAAATTCTGTGAAATATTTTATTAATTTGATTTTCTAAGTCATTAAAATTGTATATTAAAATATTAATATAATCTTGAAATATTTCTTTTGAAGCTTTAATTTGGAAAAGAAGAATTTCTTTCAATGTTTTTATTTTAATAAATTCATCGTGAATCGGGGTTATATTATAGTTAAAGTATATTATTTGTTCTGCAGTTTTTATTTGCGTTTTCCCTAATTTAGCTAAATGAAATCCATTGTCATTTGAGATGTCCGTAAGTTGAGCCGTACATCTGAAACAACAATTTATTGTTTAATTCTGTTTATCCGAACGTTTTTTCGGCTACTTGATCTCTGATTTTTACTTTCCCAAGTATTGGATTATAGTGTTGAACTCTATATTTTCTGAATAAAGGTTTTTTGAATTTCTTGATTAATCTTGGATTTTCTTTTAATTAAACCGCGTTTTGAAATTCTGTGAAATATTTTATTAATTTGATTTTCTAAGTCATTAAAATTGTATATTAAAATATTAATATAATCTTGAAATATTTCTTTTGAAGCTTTAATTTGGAAGAGAAGAATTTCTTTCAATGTTTTTATTTTAATAAATTCATCGTGAATCGGGGTTATATTATAGTTAAAGTATATTATTTGTTCTGCAGTTTTTATTTGTGTTTTCCCTAATTTAGCTAAATGAAATCCATTGTCATTTGAGATGTCCGTAAGTTGAGCCGTACATCTGAAACAACAATTTATTGTTTAATTCTGTTTATCCGAACGTTTTTTCGGCTACTTGATCTCTGATTTTTACTTTCCCAAGTATTGGATTATAGTGTTGAACTCTATATTTTCTGAATAAAGGTTTTTTGAATTTCTTGATTAATCTTGGATTTTCTTTTAATTAAACCGCGTTTTGAAATTCTGTGAAATATTTTATTAATTTGATTTTCTAAGTCATTAAAATTGTATATTAAAATATTAATATAATCTTGAAATATTTCTTTTGAAGCTTTAATTTGGAAGAGAAGAATTTCTTTCAATGTTTTTATTTTAATAAATTCATCGTGAATCGGGGTTATATTATAGTTAAAGTATATTATTTGTTCTGCAGTTTTTATTTGTGTTTTCCCTAATTTAGCTAAATGAAATCCATTGTCATTTGAGATGTCCGTAAGTTGAGCCGTACATCTGAAACAACAATTTATTGTTTAATTCTGTTTATCCGAACGTTTTTTCGGCTACTTGATCTCTGATTTTTACTTTCCCAAGTATTGGATTACAGTGTTGAACTCTATATTTTCTGAATAAAGGTTTTTTGAATTTCTTGATTAATCTTGGATTTTCTTTTAATTAAACCGCGTTTTGAAATTCTGTGAAATATTTTATTAATTTGATTTTCTAAGTCATTAAAATTGTATATTAAAATATTAATATAATCTTGAAATATTTCTTTTGAAGCTTTAATTTGGAAGAGAAGAATTTCTTTCAATGTTTTTATTTTAATAAATTCATCGTGAATCGGGGTTATATTATAGTTAAAGTATATTATTTGTTCTGCAGTTTTTATTTGTGTTTTCCCTAATTTAGCTAAATGAAATCCATTGTCATTTGAGATGTCCGTAAGTTGAGCCGTACATCTGAAACAACAATTTATTGTTTAATTCTGTTTATCCGAACGTTTTTTCGGCTACTTGATCTCTGATTTTTACTTTCCCAAGTATTGGATTATAGTGTTGAACTCTATATTTTCTGAATAAAGGTTTTTTGAATTTCTTGATTAATCTTGGATTTTCTTTTAATTAAACCGCGTTTTGAAATTCTGTGAAATATTTTATTAATTTGATTTTCTAAGTCATTAAAATTGTATATTAAAATATTAATATAATCTTGAAATATTTCTTTTGAAGCTTTAATTTGGAAGAGAAGAATTTCTTTCAATGTTTTTATTTTAATAAATTCATCGTGAATCGGGGTTATATTATAGTTAAAGTATATTATTTGTTCTGCAGTTTTTATTTGTGTTTTCCCTAATTTAGCTAAATGAAATCCATTGTCATTTGAGATTTCCGTAAGTTGAGCCGTACATCTGAAACAACAATTTATTGTTTAATTCTGTTTATCCGAACGTTTTTTTCGGCTACTTGATCTCTGATTTTTCTTTCCCAAGTATTGAACTCTATATTTTCTGAATAAAAGTTTTTTGAATTTCTTGATTAATCTTGGATTTTCTTTTACGTAAATAGTACCTTTTATTTGTAAGGGATTATCATTCTCTTTATAGCGTTTTTGCTTCTCAGTTTTTATTTTGTTATTTATGTAAGATTCACTTTTCGACTGGGCGCCACTGGTTTAGAAGCGCTGGCTTAAGGCAAAAACACTTGACATTCTTAAACACAATAACAACCCCCGACCCTTAGATGGTCAGGGCAGTTAGTCGTTCTGTGCTAGCAGTCCTATATGGATGTGTGTGAAACTGAATAGTGTCAACAAAGAAAAGATTAGCTGCTTGCAGTAATTATAGGTGAGTGGTAGAACTCGCTGTCATTCTAATTATTATACAGGTATAGTTTGGTGTGGATCACCAAATGCTTGATTGATATGTTATACACTGCTTGTGTATTTGATATGCATGGTATATGTGAAGTATACATTTGTATTATTTGTTTGTGGCCTCAAACGTAGTAGTTTCCTAATTAATTATCCGAAGAGTTGTCTGGGACAACTCTGGGTCCATGGAGCTTTATGCTTCGAGGTGTGACGACACCAAATGAGAGGCTGAGATCCACGAGAACGTCTGGGACGTTAAGGATAAACCTGGGGTTTATCATGATAGGTCTGGGACCTATAAACGTGTGATCGTAAGCTAAACTCTCATAACGGGTCTGGGACCCATTGACCTCTGGGAGGTCGAGTTCTGGGAACTCACATGTCTGGGACATGCAAATGAGGGGCTGAGACACACGATAACGTCTGGGACGTTAAGGATAAACCTGGGGTTTATCATGATAGGTCTGGGACCTATACACGTGTGATCGTAAGCTAAACTCTCATAACGGGTCTGGGACCCATTGACCTCTGGGAGGTCGAGTTCTGGGAACTCACATGTCTGGGACATGCAAATGAGGGGCTGAGACACACGATAACGTCTGGGACGTTAAGGATAAACCTGGGGTTTATCATGATAGGTCTGGGACCTACACTCATGTGATCGTAAGCTAAACTCTCATTATGGGTCTGGGACCCATTGACCTCTGGGAGGTCAGAGCTCTGGGAGCTCAACATGTCTGGGACATGCGTGTGTGGCTACGGTACCGCTAGTGGCTCAGAAATGATTATTCACGAGAGCCGTATTCCAGCAATTCGTCAATGCACTGGGTGTATACTTTTGCGGATAGGGGTACCGGAAACCACAAGGTGTTAGGCCGCATTTAATATGCGGGGCACCTACCCAAGTCTGGGACTTGGGAGCAACCTTATTCCTGCCCCCCCTCCTGTCTGTCTCATTAGATGATAATGCACGCCTGTGATAATTGTTGTAAATTGGAATGACAATGTGTATTTTATCCCACTTAGGGGAACGCGTCGTAGAGGGCCAGTCCGTCGCTGACAAAGTTGCGTGTTTGGGAAAAGACGCCGATAACAGGTCAAAAAGGAAAGTGAATTGTATATATTAGATTATTGCATGTAATATCGCCCATATATTCTAGTTAAGTAATAAATGAAAAAGATTAATAAAAATTAGTAAAAACCATAGCTTTTATTTATAATTTTAAATAATTCTTCTTGTTCTGTTTGGTATATTTGTATTATATCTTCGTTAATGAGTGGGATTGTTTTTAATGGAATTTGATTATTTTTGCCAGATAGTATTTCGTTTGCAGTTAATTTTGTTATGGTATGTTTAGTATTGTTGTAAGCTAAGATTGCTAAGTCAAGTTTTTCTAAAAATGTTTTGTTTTTGAAATGATTATTATATTCGAAGAGTCTAAGATGTTCTATAAGTGTTGAGTGGAATCTTTCAACAGCGTTACTTTTAGGGTTATTTACGCAAATTATATGACTCTCTATATTCCTGAGTTTGAATAAATCTTGTAAAACGCTACTTTTGAATTCAGGTCCTGCGTCCATAATTATTTTATTTGGTATAGTATAAATTTGGAAATATTGAATTAATTTCTGTAATATATTATTTGAACTTTTATTTTCTAATGGACAAACTTGACCGTGTTTAGAGAATTGACCAAAAATTATTAAAAAAATATTTTTATTTAAACAAAGTACGTCGATATTTATTATGTCAAATGGTTTTAGAGGGGTAGGTGTTAGATTGTCTTGTGCCGGAATTGGATTTCTATTGTGTTTGTTTAATTTACAAAGTTCGCATATATTTATATATTCAGTAATATTACTAATCATTTTGGGCCAAAAATATTTTTCTTTTAATGCATTGAGGGTTGCGATTATTCGTCTATGGTTAGTAAGTCCTATATGGAAATCACGAATTATTTCTATTTGTTCCTCTTCGTTTTCTATGTCTTCAACTATTTTATTACAAGAAATTATGTTAATGGTGTTAAATTCAAAGTTTTCTTTTATTATTTTTGAAAATATTAGGTCTAGATCTTTTTCGTTAAAAATAGTTAGGTATTTTACTTTTGGAATTATATATTGTTTGAGAAAATTTAATATTTTGTCGTCCAGATTTTGTTTGTTAATTTAAAATGAATTCGTTGTTTTCTGTTGC
The DNA here is from genome assembly GCA_963082715.1 of Harpalus rubripes. Classification (NCBI taxonomy): domain Eukaryota; kingdom Metazoa; phylum Arthropoda; class Insecta; order Coleoptera; family Carabidae; genus Harpalus; species Harpalus rubripes. The sequence continues at coordinate 48,121,752 of OY720453.1, read as the reverse complement.
CAAATAATTTTGTAATTTCTATTTCAGTTTCAAAATTATGACTTTCGAATATTAGTTGATTATCGGCTATATTTATTCTGTCTTCTATGTATTTAATTCCGTTTACTAAATTTTCTGGATCTGAATGGACTGTATTTTGATTTGACGAAATTTGTTCATTATTATTATTATGTAAATTTATTGTAGGTAAGGAATAAACGTTCATTTGTATATTCGTATCTTCGAATATTTTTAATATTTTTGCCGACACTTGATTCCACTCTAATTTATCTCTGCCACATCCTAATAAGGGTATATTGATTTCAAAAATTTCATTAAGAATGAGGTAATCTCGGAGTTCCTTTAATGGTTTATCTAGGTTGGTCTATTGAGGGTGTCTCGTAAAATAGTTTCTTAGTAATTAAATGGATAATTCTTTGATTATTATAATTTTGAATAATAATATGTTTATTTACTACGTTTGTATTTTTACAGAAATTCCTACTATCAAATTTTCTTGATTTGCTAATCCTTGACTCATTTCAAAATCTTTAGAAATACAGTGAGCGAATATTTTTGTTTCTGTTACATCACCGATTTTTTTGTGAATTTGTGTTTTATCTCGTTGACGAGAAAGATTATCTGCAATTACATTCATTTTGCCTTGTGAATATTCTATGTCGAAATTGTACTCATTTAATTCTATTTTCCAACGCATGAGTTTCTGGTTAGAGTTTTTCATATTGAATAGCCAACATAAAGGTCTATGATCTGTTTTTATAAGAAATTTTCTACCAAATAGATAGTGTCTGAATTTTTTTACGGATTCTATTATTGCTAGTAGTTCCTTTTCAACGGTGCTATAATTTTGTTCGGTATTACCTAATGTTTTTGAAAAATAAGCTATTGGCATTTCTTTACCGTGTTCGTCTTTTTGAAGTAAAACTGATCCTATAGCGTAATCAGAGGCGTCCGTGGTCAGTATAAAATCTTTTTGAAAATTTGGAAATTGTAATATGGGAGATGAAGTAAGAATTTCTTTGCATTTTCTATAAATTATTATAAATGTCTATATTTCGACCATTTTTTAGACATAAGGTAAGAGGCTTAGTGATTTTAGCGAAATTTAGTATAAATTTGCGGTACCATCCTATTGTACCGAGAAATTGCTTAATTTCTTTTTTTGTTTTGGGGATGTTCAAGTTTTTTTATTTTTTCGGTTTTGGAAGGGTCTGTTTTAATTCCGACTTGTGTAATAATATATCTTAAATATTTTGTTTGTGGTTGCAGAAATTCTGATTTGTCAATTTTGATTTTCAGGTTTGCTTTTCTTAATTTTTCGAAAACTAATTTGATATTGTTTAGATGTTCTTCCAGAGTTTTGCCAAAAATAATTACGTCATCCAAGTAGACTAGACAAATTTTGTTAACTAATTCCCCTAGTTCGATGTTCATCATTCTTTGGAATGTTGCGGGGGCAATTTTTAAACCAAAAGGCAAACGTAAAAATTCATAGTGACCAGATGGAGTAGAAAATGCGGTCTTTTCGATGTCGTTTTTGTCCATGGGAATTTGATGAAAACCTGAATGTAAGTCTAGGGTTGTGAAATATTTTGAATGACCGATATGATCTAATAGAGTCTCAATATTGGGGATTGGGAATTTGTCATCTTTTGTTTGAGTGTTTACTTTCCTAAAATTGATTACTAATCTCGTTTTCCGTTTGCCGGAAGCGTCTAACTTTTTTGGAACTATCCAAATGGGAGAATTCCATGGGGAATGAGAAGGCTGTATAACTTTTTCTCTTAACATTTTTTCAATATGTTCTTCAATGTCGTTTTCATATACTTGCGGGAGTTTGTAATTCTTCGTGTAGATTGCTGTTTCGTTATTAAGAATTATTTTATGTTCCATAAATTGGTACAAGACAAGTTGTTCGTTTGGTTTTGGAAAGTGTTTTTAATTTTGATTTTTCAATTTGGTTCAAATGTTCTGATCGAATTTGAATATTATTATTTTGTTTGCCAGTTTTGAAGTCATTTTGTAATTTCTTTTCTTTTCCTTGTATATTTACCGATTTTTTTATGAAATCAATTTGAATATTTAATTTTTTAAATGCTTCAATACCTAATAATAAATTATATTCTTTATGAAATTTGTAAACGTAACATTTTAGTGGAATTTTATTAATTTTGAGTATCACAAAATGTGAAATAGTAGATTTTCCATTTACAATTATAAACATACATTTTTCTTCATAAGTTTTTATTTTTTTGAAATTAACTAAATCTGGATGTATTAAGTTAATACTTGAACCCGTGTCTAATAAAATTATGTAGTCTTGTATTTCTAACGACGGTAAATTGTATGTTAGGCTAGACATTACTTGTTTTGTTCGTCTATCTCTGTCTCTAATTCTAAAAAGAGTCATTTTCAATATCATCGTCTTGTGCTACGTATTCGTATTCGTCAGCAGTTTGTTCACTTTGGTCATCTGAGCTTTCGTTGAGATTGTAGTTCTCTTTAATTGTTTGGGTAGACATAGGCGTAGTAAACCTTTTTTGTTGTGTCATTGGTTTGGGCTGGAATGTTTGTTTTGTTTCGTAAATTTTTTTAGGTTTTGACGAGGGGCAAAGGCTTTTTTTTGTGTTAATTTAGTTTTTATAAGTCCAAAAAGAAATGTTTTCTGAATGGGACTTAGTACAACGGTTCTCATTGAAGACTCTACGTCGTCTACGGCACTGATGAAATTGTTTAGTAATTTAATATCTCCATTATATGGAGGAATAATTTCGGTAAGGTTTTTCAGTTCTGAAAGTGTGGTTGTAGCCATGTTTGAACTATTTGCCACGTTTAATCTACTCGGTTTTAAAATTGGGTTTTTAACAGTATTGTTTAAAGGAGTAGTGTTTTCTACTTCAGTATCAGAATTTTCAGATTCTGAAGTATTATTACTATCAGACATAACTTTATTGTGTGTGTTTAGGACTGTGCCGGTCCCTCGATACCTTTATTACTAGTCGTTTGCTAGAGGTATCCCTTTGTGTAACAAAAAAGTAAATACAATATTACAATATTAACTTACAAAGATATTGTATATAGTACGAGTATTTATTTATTTATTTTTATAATAATATTATTTTACTTATCTCATTTTTCTCTTTTATCAATTCAAGTTTTGAATTCTGTTTAACAGTTCCCCTTTCTCTTCTTCCCATTTTTGTTCTTTTTTTATTATGTCATCTTCCAATTTCTTAATCAAATTATTTTTTTCTTTTATCTCATTTACTAATTCTAATTTATTATCTTCTAATTTTTCAGTTAGGTTATATATTGCGTTCAATATTTGTATGGTGTCGGCGTTTATTTTTAAATTTTCTGGAGTATCTGTAGCTTTAATCGGTGAAGGGCATAATAATCTGTTTCTTTTAAATATATCATCTTACTGGTCCACATCCATACTCTCTCGTTCTCCTCATTTGCGTTTAATATCCTCTACAGCGCTATTATTTTGGGATACCTCTTTAAACATTTATTAATTCCCTATTCGTTTATTTCAACAATTTTTCTATGTTGTGCGAATTGCAAATCTTGTTTTATTCCGTGAATTTATTTTTGTAAGCAATGTTGAAAACTAGCTTGTGCAAGTCTCTGGTGTCGGTAGAGAGATGTCACTAGTAATTTTTTTTTTTTTTGTATTGAAATTTCTTAGTTTATCGGCGGATTTTTATTTATTTGCTTTGCTTTTCAATAAGAGTCATTGTCGATATTACTTTTGCAGATTTTTTTGCTTAAGCAGGTTTTCTATTGACTTAACCTCATCGTTTCAAGCCTTCTATTTCTATTTTGTGTTTTGTAGCAGTAGGGATTAATTAAAATAAATGTCTTTCCTACCTTCATTGCTGCCAGATATAATATTCTCCAAATTCAATTTGAAATGAAATATTTTTCCATAATTACCACTACTTATTTTATGTTTCTTATAGCACTTATTTCTCGTGATTTTTACCTTCAACTAACCCTCTAATTCACCTATTTTAAGTCTAGTAACTGGAACGCAACATTTTTTAAAATGTTACTCTTGTATCTGGTGTAACTCTGGAGTTACGAGAGATGGCAACTAGAAAGCAGCTTTGATATGCTTTACACACAGGATTTCGATATAGGTACACTGGCCGGCAAAATAACCAGATCACCTAAAAAAATTGCAAGTCTTAAATATTGAAAAAATCTAAATATTTTTGTTTTATATAAATATTTTCAGGTAACCCGGTTTTTATGCCGGTCAGATGGCATATTTTTTCTAAACCTTAATAATAATAAATAACGAAGACAGATTTGTGAAACATTCATGGGTCCCAGTGGGATTTGAACCCACGGCCTCCCAATAATACAGCTCATGGTAACTAAAGTTATAAAATTCAGTGTTGAATAACACTCAAACAGTATTCACTTAATTATAATTTTTATCTTAGATTGCAAAAAGTGTTATTCAAAATACTATAGAAACCTTTCAAAGGCAAAAATTGATTAAAAAATATGTAGGTGGTCCGTTTTTAAGCACTTGAGCAGGTATATATTGCAGTTACTAGTAGATATAATTATTTCTCGTCTAAGATGATCTTGGTTAAGATATTAAGAGTGTGTGTACCTATCATAATATTGTGGGGTACAATTACTTGTTATACAAAAAGTAAGTATTTTTACCATTAATTTTATTTTTTTATATATTTTAAAAAATCAGCAAAATGGAGCATTGTACGAAGAAAAAAACTAATACTTGTTTATTATTTTTTATTAAATAACAGAGAAAAAAATATTTGTGAAATTCATTATAATAGAATAGAAAAAGAAAAGGACAAAAATATATTTTTTAAATAAACCAAATTTACATTAGATATGTATTAATGAAGATATTTCAGTCTACTTTATCTTGGAATATTAATGACAATGATAATGACCTTGTTACAGCCGAATTCTCATTTACAGTGATAATATATTATATATCGTAACAAAATAACAGCTCTTCACTTTATATTGATACAAAAAAGAATGATAATTTAATTATTGAACACACAGAAATTGAAATTTCTATATTTTATTCGTAGAAGTAGGAGATTCTTGTCGAACAAAAGATAACCGTCAAGGAGAATGTAAATTCTACGACAATTGTGACAAGAATTTGTTATCCCAAGGATCACAGCCTGCTGTATGTGCGGGAGAAGCAGAAGTAGTATGTTGTCCTATCCCTGGTGGGCTTATACTTCCACAGCAACAATTTCCTCCTGGTGGTTTGGCTCGACAAAGTAAGATTCGCTTCAAAATTTCAAATTGTGCTTTGGTAACTGTAATAAATATTGATAAATAATTAGCGGTTTCCTTCTAAAATTATATTTAATTTTTTCAATATTATATTTTTTTACATATCACTTTCGGCATTTTTTTTTTCAGACGTACTTGATTTTTTGATATTGTTTTAAATCATTTTATTTCATGCATGGCTTACTAACATTATTTAAATTATTTTTACATTTATCAAGATCTCTTTTGCAAGAGAGTTTGTCAAAAAATCTGCTAACATACTTCTTGACTCAATATTATTATATATTTATTTTATATCTTTTTATTTTATCTCTCAAGAAGAAATATTTTCGTTGGATATGTCTGGTCATAGAATGATACATGTTGTTGTTACATAACTGGATAGCTGCTTGGATATCAACATTTAACATAATCGACGGCTCTAGATAATATTCAAATTTTAGTTCGTCAAATAAGTTATTTATCCAAATAATTTCCTTTACTGCTTCCGTCAGTGTTAGAAATTCGCTCTCGCATGTACTCAATTCTACAGTTTTTTGTTTTTTACAAGACCAGCAAATAGTTCGACTTGCCAAGGTGAATACCTATCCCGAATATTCTTTTCCGTCTTCTTTGTTGTACCAGCTGGCATCACTATAACATATTATTGGCTTACCAGTTCTTTTATATAAAATTATATTATTAAGTTGCTGAAAAACAAATGTCAGGTCTACTCGGGTGAGCCAGGTATAGTAATAATTCTGTACACAAAGATCGTAAATTCGTAACTCGAAAATGACCAAGTTAAAAATTTACAAAAAATGCAATTCTAAGCTCGAATCTGTAAATTTCCGAGTTACGAGTCTCCCGCAACGATTGAAAAAAATTAATAAGTATTAAATATTTTGTGGTAGTCTCCGATGACATATTTATTGTTATTTAAAAATTAAAAATGAGGTATTTTATACATATTTATAAATTTAATATATTTATTTATTATTATATGAGTATATTTTCATTATAATAAAACTTAATAAATAATACGAGGGTCGTTCAATAAGTCCTTAGAAAATCTAAGAGTTGGCACTCGTAGTATAGATAACGTTTTGTTTTTACTAAACATCATCACTCACCCGACAGCTGTCAAAGTTTTAGTTATATCCATCACGTGGTTTCACTTTTATTGTCGATTGAAGCAACAAACTTTTGCTTATTTAAAAAAATGGAAAAAAGTGAATTTCGAGCGGTGATTAAACACTTGTATTTAAAAGGCTTAACACCGAAAGAGATCAAAGCTGAGTTGGATGAAGTTCATGGTACATCTGCTCCTGTATTTGCAACTATTTACAATTGGGTAAATGAGTTTAAACGTGGCCGTACGTCCACAAAAGATGAACAGCGTTCGGGACGTCCTGTGGAAGTCACTACTCCTGAAATGATGGATAAAATCCACGATATGATTTTGAGTGATCGACGAATCAAAGTGCGCGACATAGTTGAAGCTACAGGCATATCGCAAGGTACAGTGTTTTCAATTTTGCACGAAAAATTGGGTGTGAAAAAAATCTCGGCGAGATGGGTGCCGCGTTTGTTATCGGTGGAGAATAAACGCAATCGTGTGGTCGACTCTGAGGCTGTTTTAGCGCTTTTTCGTCGCAATCCTGATGAGTTTTTGCGTCGATACGTAACAGTAGACGAAACATGGATACACCACTACACGCCAGAAACCAAGGCACAGTCTAAACAGTGGGTTTTTGAAAGCGAACGAGCTCCGAAAAAGGCGAAGACGATCAAATCGGCAGGCAAGATTATGGCCACGGTTTTTTGGGATGCACGCGGAATCATCTTCATCGATTACTTGGAAAAAAGAAAAACAGTAACTGGAGAATATTATGCGTCATTATTACATAGATTAAGCGAAGAAATGAAGAAAAAACGTCCTCATTTGAAAAAGAAAAAAATCCTCTTCCATCAAGACAATGCACGGGTACACACCTGCGCTGTTTCGATGGCCAAAATTATGGAACTAAAATTTGAATTACTACAACATCCACCGTATTCACCAGATTTGGCTCCTAGCGATTTTTTTTATTTCCAAACTTAAAAAAATGGCTCGGTGGACAACGGTTTACATCGAACGAGGAGGTCATCGCTCAAACAGATGCTTATTTTGAAGATCTTCCGAAATCCTACTTTTTGGACGGCTTAAAAAAGTTAGAGAAACGTTTAGAAAAGTGTATAGAGCTAAAAGGAGATTATGTTGAAAAATAAAAAAAAAATTACCCAAAATAATTTGTTTTTCTATCTTTTTCTAAGGACTTATTGAACGACCCTCGTAAGTATATTTTTCGCACTATTTATACAATTTTATTTCCCATTTCGATTTATATTAATATAGAAGAAGTCTGGATGATTTTTATCAAATCATCTAGTGATGAACCAAGAATTTCCAGATGCATTCCACCTATTACCCCTTACACATCTCATTTCTTATAAAACTAATATTAAAAAAATAATAACAGTAATTGTATTAGAATTGATTACGTAAACAAAATATGTTATTGTTTTTTTTGCCGGTATTATATATATTTTTTTTTCATCTCGTTCTGTGGAAAATTTGCAACAGTACAAGATTTTGAAAAGACCCTGTAGTAGTAAAATTTAAAGTAGCTAGAATCTTTATGCAAAAATGCGTATAAAAATAACAATGTAATAACTTTTTTAAATAGATAGTTTAAAATATTGTAGATACCTTCAAGCAAATATGGAAATTACCACTTGGAAACACACATGGTACCAACTCGTTTATGAAATTAAGAACTATTATTTTATAAATAGACCATTAATATTTGAATTAAGAATTTCAATAGGATTCGAAGAGTCCCGTACATTTTTTTTATAACCTTTAAACAGTGTCTTGTTTCTCTCATGTGCTTGTAATTCTTCTTGAATTGAGTTTATCCATTCTTGTTTTTTAGGACTTCTCAACGCATCTTGATATGATTTGGGACAATTAATGATTTTTACTGAATTAGCTTGATTTTGTTGTAACTTTATTCTTTTAGATCTTCTTGGTTGTGCAATGGTATTTTCTTTTCTTTCGTTTTCCAGTTTTTTTCTTCGTATTTTCATTATTTTTTAAATGTTCAAAATTTTCATCGTTGATTTCTAGGAATTCATTTCTATCTTCTGCTTTTTCGTTTCCTTCGCTACCTTTTAAATTATCCAAATCAGAAATATATATTGGTAACTTACTGATTTTTTTTTTCTTCGTCTATTTGCAATAATTTCGAACCGAGCTAATTTTCTATAATTTTTGCATCTCTGACTATGACAACTTGCTTTTTCGTGACACAATAAATTATTGTGATTACTTACGTGGTCAAATCCTAGAAAGATGCCTAGATTTGCCGTAGTTGAAAGTTTATTATTTCTCTGATATTTTGCTAGCCAATAGTATGCGAGCGAACCAAAGACTTTTAAGTGCTGTACATTCTGCTTCTTTCCATAAAACTTTTCATTCGGTGTTGTATTTATTAATTTTGTTAATGTTCGATTTTTTGTATAAACAGAATAATTTGCTACTTCTGCCCATAATTTATACGGCAACTGTGAGTCTATTAACATAGCTCTTGTCATTTAAATAATTGTTTGATTTCCCCTTTCCGCTATTTCATTTTCTTGCGGCGTATATGCCGCAATTTTTCTGTGAGCAATTCCATTATCTTCAAGATATTTATTGATGTTTTTATTATCAAACTCTTTTCCATTGTCGCTGTGTATTTTTCTTATATTTTCGTTTATTTGGTTCTTTATTTCTGTTCTGAATTTTCTGAATTTGTTTAGAACTTGATCTTTACTAGTCAGGAATGATATAAATTATTTTCTTGAAAAATCATCAATAATTAAGTACATATATTTAGATCCACCGAGTGATGGAGTTGAAAATGGTCCGCATAGATCCATGTGCAGTAATTCTAATCTTCTGTCTGTTTTAATTTCATTATGTTTATTAAATTTCTTTCTTGCCGTTTTAGCTTCAATACATGTTGTCCAGTTTATTTCTTTGTTCTTATTTTTGTATGACAATCCTTCCACAATATGTTTTTTCTTCATATTTATTAAAGTTTCTACATTTTGATGTCCAAATCTTTTATGTTACTCTTTAATATCATAAGTGATGTGAACAGTTTCATATGTTTTCGCAGCAGATTTGCAATTCATTTCATATAAGCCATTTTTCCTTGTAGCTGTCATTAATAGCGATCTATACTTGTCATAAATTTTACAATTTTCATTTTCAAATATTATGCTACAACCTTTTAATTCTAAGTTACTAACATATAGTAAATTTTCTTTTATTTCGGGAATCTATAATACTCGTACATCAAGCAAATCAATGAATTCACATTTGCAGTTTTTATTTTCATTTCTTGTTTTCATTCGCACAGTACCTTTTCCGAAAATTCTTAGATTATTTTCAACCGGTATTTTTACAAATTTAGGTTTCTAAATAACTAAAAAGTTCTTTATTAAAAGTCAATTTAACGCCAGTTATTGATATAGTTGTATGTAAATGTTATTTTATCAACCTTTTGTTTATTATATGTGCCATATACATACCGCCAGATATAAATTTTGACGATCTAAACACGTCTCTAGAGGCCTTATTTTTATTAACGAACGTTTACTCATATTATGTGACTTCAATCATCCTCATTCATTTGATTCAGTTAACACTAAAACTCTCTTGTTTAAGAACTTCATGAATGTACTAAATCTCACTCAATACAGTAACGTGCTAAATTGTAATTCAAAGACACTTGATCTTGTTTTATAAAATTTCTTATATTCTACTGTAGTTGAGCGTTCTGATTTCGTCTTGGTCCCAGAAGATCGTTATCATCCAACTCTCAGTTAAATTTAATGGAGTTTCAGCGAATTGTGAAAATAAATTTCCATCAGCATTAAACACGCAATATAATTTTCGCAAAGCTAATTTCAACCAACTTTACGATGATATATATTCAAGATGTAAATGTAGTGCTTTATACCTTTTATGCAACATTATACACATAATTCAATAAATCAGTCCCAAAATCGTCATTCAATGATTCCCGATATCCTCCATGGTTCACAACAGAAATTAAATATAATTTGCAAACCAAAAATTATTTCAGAAAAAATTGAAGTAAATACAAAGAACAATTTTATCTTTCTGAATTTAAACGAATACGTAAATTAATTAAAAATCTAATAAGTGAAGCATATAAAGCTTACATGTTATTTATAGAAAATAACATCAAAACAAATCCATCTGAATTACGGAAATTTGTACATCAAAAACAGGGTACTTCTAGAATACCAGGAAAAATGTATAATGAAATAGGCGAAATTGATAACCCTCAGTAAATAGTCAATGCCTTTGCTTCCTCTTTTGTGAACTACTTTTCAACGAGCTCTGGATATAACGACAAATCTGAAGAAAATCCATATTACTCTTCATTCTTTCTAAATTCGATAACTGAGGATGATGTTTTATCAGTTATGTCAACTTTTAAAAATAAGTATTCGGCAGGGGAGGATATGATTTCAAGCTTCTTAATTAGAGACACTCGTTTTGCTCTTGCTAAAGGACTTGCTTCTATAATTAATCTGTCTATGTCTTCTTGTAAATTTCCTGAAAAGTGGAAGAAAACGAGAAATACTCCGGCATTTAAAGAAGGTGGCAAATTTAACATTTCAAATTTTTGTCCAATGTCCATACTTAATAATTTCGCAAAAACATTCGAAATTATAATGCATAAGTGTATTTACAGGCATACCAGCTCTCTTATAGCTAATGAGCAGCATGGTTTCGTAAAAGATCGATCCACCACTACGAATTTAGCTTGTTTTTCTCTGTCCACTGCTGAAATTCTTGATAAACGTGGCCAGGTAGATGTCATATACACAGATTTGTCCCGTGCATTTGACTCAGTTTGTCATGGTATTCTATTATCTAAAATAAGTATGTACGGAGCATCACCAAAAATAGTCCAATTATTAAGCTCGTATCTCAGTGACAGAACGTGTTACGTTTACTATAATGGTTTTTCGTCAACCAGCTTTATAGCTACCTCTGGAATACCCCAGGGATCCAACTTAGGTCCACTATTATTCGTACTTTATATTAATGACCTACTTTCCATGTTTACTTGTCATGCATTAGCGTATGCCGAAGATATCAAATTATTCTCGTCAATAAATTCGGTTAATGATGCACAATTGCTACAGAATATTAATATTATGTATTCGTGGTGTGAAATTAACAAACTCATTCTAAATGTTAAAAAATGCTGCACAATTTCATTTACCCGCAAAATTAATATTATGCAGTATTCTTATAAGATAAATACTTCAGTACTAGATTATGTAAAATCATTTAAAGACTTAGGTGTCACTTTTTCAAGCAATTTCATATATGCGCATTTTCTCCTGCCGCGTGTCCAGATGCATGTTCTACGTCAGGCAACCAGGTTTTCTAGAACATTTCAACTTCCTTCATCCCATTCGGGTGTAGTCCAGCGTGCCCCCATACAAGAATTTCCAAAAATGTGAACAATTTTTATGAGGATATTTTTGTAATTTTTATGCCTACCCTAAATGTATTCATTACTTATTTTGTGTTGTCCTGTAAATGGTTTTAACTGTTGGGCAATAAATCATTATTATATGACTCGTTGCGCCGGAATCTAAAAACTATTTCGTTAATTGACTTTCTAATAATTCATTTTCCTCTTCCGGGTTACATTTTTGTATCCTCAGTACAAACTCATTTTGATAAATAGATATTCTGTTAATGCTTGTTATTTTAGAGAATTAGCACCTTCTTTTTGAAAATTTTGATTCGGTCTATAATTTCGCATATTTCGGTTATTTTGACGTTCCTGATTACGATGATAATGTTATTTTGATTGAAACTGATTATCGATTATCTAAAATAATCTCGTAAAGTGATTATTTCTTCCACAAACGTAACATTTCTTTCCTCTATTCTAGATACTTTGTTTTGTAGGATTATGCATGCTGCTTCTAATTTCATCTCCGTTTCTTCCATATGAATTTCATCTTCTTGTACCTTTAGCTCTGAAATAAATTCTTCTGGTGTTATTTTTTCTAATCCAGTCGCTCCCATTTGTAGCCTTATGACATTATAAGACCATTTAGTATTAAACCAAAAAAATCTTCATTTTCAATCGCTGCACCATATTGACTTAGTTGATTTTTAATATATTGACCTCTAGCTAAATATTTTTTTATTCTTGCATCATCTTCCTTTTTTATTGTACTCAGCTCTAATCTTAAATCCACATTGAGGATGTTTTTTCTTCGTGAACATTTTTAGTTTTAACGAAATCATGAATTAAAACTTACTGAACTTGTTCAGGGTTAATTGTGCTTAATATAATTGAGGCAGCAAAAGCACTCTTTTCTACGTAGTGTTCTATTTCTTTTATTCTTTTAGCTTGAGCTTCTGCAGTTGCTCCATTTGTCAATTTTATTCAGCTGATGACTCCAAAGCTGATAGTAATTATTATTCAACTTTAAAACTGAACTTTCTATGCTTTTCATATTTTATAAATTTAACCATTTTTTATTTTTTATTTAATTTTGTTGCCTACTGGCAACTAAACTTACAGAAGGCCTGGGCCCATAACCGGTAATAAATATTGATAAATAATTTTATTTTTTTATATTATATTTTTTACATATCACTTTTTGGCATGTGTAATACATAACATTATTTTTTTTCAGACGTACTTGATTTACAAAAAAAGTACCTAACTTGATTTTAAAACAATATTAAAAAACTAACGGCCAACAGTAACTATAGGGTACAACAGAAATTTGTTTCAATTAGGTCCAGTTTCATAAAACAAATTAATCATTGATTAAATTTTAATGTTTTACAAAAAGACGAATTTTACATGCAATCTTGCTGACCTAAAATATAAATATAATTATTGTGCGTATAAACAGAAGGCCTGGGCCCATAACCTGTAATAAATATTGATAAATAATTAGCAATTTATTCCGAAAATTATATTTTATTTTTTCAATATTATATTTTTTACATATCACTTTTTGGCATGTTTAATAACAATTTTTTTCAGACGTATTTGATTTACAAAAAAATGTTCCTAACTTGATTTTAAAACAATATTAAAAAACTAACGGCCAACAGTAACTATGGGGTACAACAGAAATTTGTTTCAATTAGGTCCAGTTTCATAAAACAAATTGATCATTGATTAATTTTTAATGTTTTACAAAAAGACGAATTTTACATGCAATCTTGCTGACATAAAACATAAATATAATTAACTTAAAGAACACAATTATTGGCATATTTTTTTTAAATAATTCTAGCATTCGGGGACATCTTGATTTAATTTATATTTTCTCTATGTCTAGAATGCAAGGAGTACAGAGTCAATAAAGGTTTCTCAGTTATCGCACTTATACCTGGAGGTGAAAATATTACTGATGTAGATCAATATCCTCATATGGTAACGGAATTATAAAATATTATTCGCAAATTCACTAAATATTAATTTTACTTATTGGCCATATTAAAAATAGGTCTGTTTTAGGCACTTCTGGGCTACGATTTCGCAGATGGCACTACTAAATGGCTATGTGAAGGTAGTCTTATTAGTGAGAGACATGTGCTAACATCTGCCCATTGCTTAGTTATAGGGTAAGTAATTTTATTTGTGTTTTCTGTAATATTTTATTCATAATTATATAAGAAGCGGTAGGTAATAACTTATAACTTATTCCAGGCAAAATCCAGTTTTAAGGGTACAGTTAGGTTTGATTGACAAACTAAACAGAAACGCCTTTGGAACTCTGCAGGAGTACAGAGTATCTAGAATTATTATTAATAAGTATATACCACCTCAGCGATATGAGATTGGACTTCTGGAACTCGACAGGCCTGTCAGATTTACTAGAGGGACTTTTCCAGCTTGTCTGCACACTACAGAAGATATTAAAGTTTCCAGGGTCACGGCTATTGGATGGAAACCTATTGTGAACGGTAAGAAAGTCGATCGGGTTGATCCGATGTAATCTGAAGCATTCGTAAAGTTAATCGGGTTAATCTGACGCGTAGTTTACTCACCTCCTTATTCCGATATCAGTCAGGCGATCCGATCAAAATGTCCAAATCCAAGAGTAGGGCGAACATATTTAAAATTATAAACATTTTTGTTTCAGAGAATGTATTTAAATGTTTCTGAATAAATATTACAGCACTATGGTAACGGCAAGTTCTAAGGAAAATATGGCAGTTTGAAGTTTATTAGTCTTTCTAAGATATTTAAATAAAAACGTAGAACAATTTCTGATCGAAATAATCTAAACAACAATTCAAATGGCATTTCATTCTCACTTGAGTTGTATATAAAATTATGTACGACTACAGAAACAAAGTTTACCAGTGGTACTTAAAAAAATTATACTCTTTCTTCATAGACCTGAAAGTAGCATTTGATAATGTCAACAGAAATATTCTTTTACAACAAATACACAGATGAATTTTGGACAGAAAAAGGATTAAGGCACGGATGCCCTTTATTAAGCCTGATATTATTTTTACTTCACATAGCAAACTTAGAATCATTTCTTAATAAAGTACAAACAACTTAGTTGAGGATTATTTTTTATTGTAACTTCAGTCCTTCAGTTGAATGTACATATTTTTCGTATACCAATTCAATATCAGCTTTAATTTTGGTTTTGTAAAATTTAAATTTGTGAAGGTATAAAGAATTATTATGGTTTTTATACATTTAGTGAAAGTGTAGTTTCTTCTAAATATCAGTTTTAATTTAAGAAGTGTGCCAAACAGGATAAAAAAGACTTCTGCATAGTGCGGGAGGAAACACATTGATCAAAAAAGTTATATAGCACAGAATATAAAAATAAAAAGCATAATTTACATTGCAAAACAATTTGAATTGATCCCAGTTAAAATTACTGATGGGTGAGAATAATTTAGGATTTTTTTGAAGTCATATTAAAATTAGAATATTTAAATTACCACCATGTATGACCTTGCGGAGAGGAAGTGGTCGAGTTGTGAAAGCTGTGAGAAGTGCAAATGTAGAGTTATTGTAGGATGAATCAGTTGCGAGGAATAGATGGTGCTAGTATTTTAAAGGTTTGTATGGAGGTGAGATTGAGAGGGACGATTATAGTGAAACTGGTAGTGAAAATGGTAATGAAGATGTTTATGATATAGATGAAAGTGATGTATGTGATGCATTGGGGCGTGTAAGAAATGATAAAGCTGCGGGTTTGGATGGGATTACAAATGAGATGTAGAAATATGGAGGAGAAAAAGTATTTGAATGATTAAATTATTTATTTAGATTTTGCTTGAAACGTTGCGTGGTTCCTGATGATTGGAAAAAAGCTGTTATTATTATTCAAAGGCAGTTCGAGTGAATGTATGAATTTTTACGCGATAATTAAATAAAACTGATTTTTGGACTTCCATTATCTTTATTTAAAAACACAAATTTTCTCACAACGTTTCGGTAGCTAATATCTGCTTCCGTCATCAGGTGTACTGGTAATACTAACTAATTCCTAATACTACGAGCCTTATATCTAGTAAAATGAGGGCGGTCAAGCGTGGTTGGGAGTTCAAGTGTGTCTGGTGGTCCATGATTGGTTGTCGTCTCCTGTGTAATGGGCTGTGGCGGTTCTTCAATTGGTGGTTCCCTGGTTATTTTCATTGCTGTGTTCTGCGAAATGATTTTCTTCCAAAGTGGTTTTATTTCTACACTGGCTTGGCTAAAGACTTTTCCCGGTTTATCATGATGTACGCGACCTCTTTAAACTTACGTTTCGAAGTGTGATCCTCTTTGGAGATGATTTTCGCGTTGTCCCATAAAATTCTGTGGTGGTATTCCCATGCGTCGTCTGCAATTCCCGACTTCGATGTTTCTCCTCTTGTTGTATGCCGTTTGTGCTCCTTAATCCTGATGTCTAATGGCCTCTTAGTTTCGCCTATGTATACTTTCCCACATTCGCAATCCACTTGGTAAATTCCTTTTTCAGATCCCGCTGTTTTTGGAGGTGCATTGGAGGACAGTAGGT
Organism: Harpalus rubripes; assembly: GCA_963082715.1. Classification (NCBI taxonomy): domain Eukaryota; kingdom Metazoa; phylum Arthropoda; class Insecta; order Coleoptera; family Carabidae; genus Harpalus; species Harpalus rubripes. Next base: position 48,105,318 of record OY720453.1, on the reverse strand, counting down.
TCTTCAGCGCTGCCGTACTTTGGAATCTGGTGGTAATTCCGTATTTTTGACCTGTTCTTCTAATTTGGTCAGAAAAACCCTTGATGTACGGAATATATAATTCTTTCTGTGTCTTCTCCTGTTTTTGTCCTGGTGTGTTGTGGTGTTGGTGTCTGCTTATGATTGCCTTGATCTGTTTCTCGGGATATCCATTTTGCCTAAGGTTATTCTGTATTACTCCAAGTTCCAGTTTGTATTTTTCCTCCGTGCTGCAGTGGCTCTTGGCTCTGTCCAAAAGGGTTCTGGCTACTCCAATCTTCGTCGCCTGTGAATGGTTGGACTGGTAACTGAGGTAATTCCTTGTATGTGTTGGTTTTCGGTAAACTGAGGTCGTGATGTTGTTACCAGTTCTCTCCACCAACACGCCCAGAAATGGAAGACGATTTTGGTGTTCTTTTTCCATTGTGAATTTGATACCGGTCCTCAGGGAATTGATGTGGTTAAAAAATGCTTGTAGCTCTGCTTCACTCTCGTTCCATATGATGAATGTATCGTCCACGTACCTGATCCACTTCTTAGGTTTAATTTTCGCTGTCTTCATGGCCATTTCTTCAAAATATTCCATGTAAATGTTGGCTATCACTGGAGAGAGAGGCGAGCCCATTGGTAGTCCGTCGTCCTGTTGATAATATTCGGACAATGCTTGAAAGTATGTCGTTGTTAGACAGCATTGCAGGAGTTCCTTTATGGCGTGTACTGGTAAACTGGTTCTGTTGGGTAGTTCCGGGTCCTCTGTTAGTCTTTCCTCCACAATGTTGACCGCTTCTGCTACAGGAACGTTTGTAAACAAGCTTTCGACGTCAAAGCTTACAAACATATCTTTGTCTTCCAGTTCGGTCTCCTTTATGATGTTAATGAAATGTTTGGCGTCTTTCACGTAACTGCTGCTGTTACCTACTAGTGGTGACACAATGGGAAGAAGGTACTTCGCCAGGTTGTAACATGGAGAACCCCTGGAGCTGATGATGGGTCTGAGCGGCACGTCGGTCTTGTGGATCTTCGGTAGTCCATATAGATGTGGCGGTTTACTGTTGTGTGGAGTAAGCCTGGATCTTGTGTTGTCCTCCAAATGGTCTGCATATTTCTTCAATGTCACGTAGACTTTCCTTTCGATTTTGCTGGTTGGGTCTTTCTCTAACTTGGAGTACGATCCCTTAGCAAGAACTTCTTCTATCTTCTTGGTATAAATGTCGTTGTCTAACAGAACCGTAGCTTTCCCTTTGTCGGCTGGTAAAATTTTTATCGTCTTATCCTGTTTTAATGTTTTAATTGCATAGGCTTCTTCCTTTGTTATATTGGGAATAGGTTTCTTCTTCTTGTCCAGCGTTCTCTTTACGTTCCATCTGAACTCCTCTGCTTCTGTTTCAGGTAGTCTCCATGCTACTGTTTCCACTGCTGCTATGATGTCTATTGTTGGAACTTCCTTCGGTGCGAGTGTGAAATTAAGTCCTTTGCTTAGAACTTGTTTCTCGTGTGTTGTTAGTTCTCTCTTGGATAAGTTGATGACAGTGTCCCTTTCTGCTGTGGTAACTTTCCTACTAGTGTTGGTTGTCTTCAGTGCCTCTAATTTCTTCTGATGGTTTGCTGACAGACGTTCTAATACACTTGTAGATTTTGCGGATATTCTCCGAAAAATTGGAATGTAGTCCTCAGGTTCCATGTTTGCTGTCAACTCCGTGTAGATGGTTCTCGCTTCTTTAATAATTTCCATCTTCTTCCATCGGTGGTAGTTTATTCTCTCTCTCGGGAATTGCAGACCACGCATGGGAATACCACCACAGAATTTTATGGGACAACGCGAAAATCATCTCCAAAGAGGATCACACTTCCAAACGTAAGTTTAAAGAGGCCGCGTACATCATGATAAACCGGGAAAAGGTCTTTAGCCAAGCCAGTGTAGAAATAAAACCACTTTGGAAGAAAATCATTTCGCAGAACACAGCAATGAAAATAACCAGGGAACCACCAATTGAAGAACCGCCACAGCCCATTACACAGGAGACGACAACCAATCATGGACCACCAGACACACTTGAACTCCCAACCACGCTTGACCACCCTCATTTTACTAAATATAAGGCTCGTAGTATTAGGAATTAGTTAGTATTATCAGTACACCTGATGACGGAAGCAGATATTAGCTACCGAAACGTTGTGAGAAAATTTGTGTTTTTAAATAAAGATAATGGAAGTCCAAAAATCAGTTTTATTTAATAACGATACATTATCTTATAAATTCAAAGTTAAAGTGAATAACCGGTATGGACCCGGAAGCCATCTCAAATTTCGAAAGTACGAGAAACTCCAAGTAAAGATCACAAAGGAGCAGAGCCACGTGGATTTTCTGAGGGCCTCCAGAGACAGCGGTGTGGTTCCAAAAGGACTACAATTAAAATCAGCAGTCAGCGGAGGAAGGGCGTCAAGAATAATACATGAAGCCAGCATGAAACTAGTAAGAGAGAGAATAAACTACCACCGATGGAAGAAGATGGAAATTATTAAAGAAGCGAGAACCATCTACACGGAGTTGACAGCAAACATGGAACCTGAGGACTACATTCCAATTTTTCGGAGAATATCCGCAAAATCCACAAGTGTATTAGAACGTCTGTCAGCAAACCATCAGAAGAAATTAGAGGCACTGAAGACAACCAACACTAGTAGGAAAGTTACCACAGCAGAAAGGGACACTGTCATCAAATTATCCAAGAGAGAACTAACAACCCACGAGAAACAAGTTCTAAGCAAAGGACTTAATTTCACACTCGCACCGAAGGAAGTTCCAACAATAGACATCATAGCAGCAGTGGAAACAGTAACATGGAGACTACCTGAAACAGAAGCAGAGGAGTTCAGATGGAACGTAAAGAGAACGCTGGACAAGAAGAAGAAACCTATTCCCAATATAACAAAGGAAGAAGCCTGTGCAATTAAAACATTAAAACAGGATAAGACGATAAAAATTTTACCAGCCGACAAAGGGAAAGCTACGGTTCTGTTAGACAACGACATTTATACCAAGAAGATAGAAGAAGTTCTTGCTAAGGGATCGTACTCCAAGTTAGAGAAAGACCCAACCAGCAAAATCGAAAGGAAAGTCTACGTGACATTGAAGAAATATGCAGACCATTTGGAGGACAACACAAGATCCAGGCTTACTCCACACAACAGTAAACCGCCACATCTATATGGACTACCGAAGATCCACAAGACCGACGTGCCGCTCAGACCCATCATCAGCTCCAGGGGTTCTCCATGTTACAACCTAGCGAAGTATGTACATTCAACTGAAGGACTGAAGTTACAATAAAAAACGGCATACAACAAGAGGAGAAACATCGAAGTCGGGAATTGCAGACCACGCATGGGAATACCACCACAGAATTTTATGGGACAACGCGAAAATCATCTCCAACGAGGATCACACTTCGAAACGTAAGTTTAAAGAGGCCGCGTACATCATGACCACCCTCATTTTACTAGATATAAGGCTCGTAGTATTAGGAATTAGTTAGTATTATCAGTACACCTGATGACGGAAGCAGATATTAGCTACCGAAACGTTGTGAGAAAATTTGTGTTTTTAAATAAAGATAATGGAATACATTATCTTATAAATTCAAAGTTAAAGTTTTACGCGATAAGTTTGTAAAGTGTAGTTGGGAAACTTTTTGGTAAGGTTATAATTCATAAGGTGCGAACCTTAACAATTTTAAAAATTAGTGACGTTCAGAGTGGTTTTTGCCTGAGAGGGGATGTGTCGATCAATTGTTTGCTCTACGTACAATTGTTAAGAAGTCTCTTGAGTCTGGAGTTGAATGTTGATAAATCCAAGGTGTTAGTATTTGAAAGGAGTAAATTGGTGACTGTGTGAAATGTGTGGATGGAGTGAAATTGGAGCAAGTGAATGAGTTTGTATATTTGGGTAGCATGATGTCAACGGAAGGTCGAATTGATAGAGAAATTGAAAGGAGAGTGAGTACGGGATATATGGTAATGGGTGCTCTGGGTACGTTTTCTCTAAACGTAAACGTATCTAGAGAAACTCGGTTAAATGTGTATAACGGAGTGCTACTGCCTGTTTTGATGTATGGAAACGAATGTTGGGCATGGACGGGAGAGCGTAAAAAAGAGTGACTGCCGTGGAAATGAGGTATTTACGTGATGTATGGGGATATGTAAAACGGGATCGCGTGAGAAATAATTTGGTGTATGAAGAATGTATAGTTAGAAAGAATGTTATTAAGAGAGTAGGAATGAGCCAGTTGAGATAGTTTGGTCATGTGGAGAGAATGAAGAGTGAACGGCTTGTAACGCGTATATATTTTGGTGAAATTGAGGGTGTTCGATTGTGTAGTCGTCCAGTATGTAATTGGATGGATGTGATTGACAAGGTGATAAAAGAGAGAAAGTTTCCGAGTGGGAAGAGAAAAAGAGCGTGTATGAATGCGATTATCAATGTGACCGAAGCGAAAGAAGTGTGCTTAGACAGGAATGTGCGTCGAAGGATGATTGTTTCGTAGCTATTATTGTGGTCCGGATTTAGTATTTCGAAAATCGGTCACTTTAATATGTTAAGAGTGAGGAATACTTGTTGTATGATGTCAGGTTAGTAAGAATGGTGTTTAAAGAGAGAGTGATTATTTTTGTGGTTGATATTATTATTATTATAATTATTATTATTGTTTCGGGTTTGTGCTAACCCACTAACTGGGAAATGCGTGAATTTATGTATTTATGTATGTATGACGTACAATTACGCCGCAACAATGAATGGCCGTAAAGCCATAGCATCGGTACACCCACTGAACTCAATATTATATTACTGGAATGCGCCATGAAGCAAGATTCCTATAGTAACAAAACAGGCCGAGAGCGATAGCAACACGGGGGTTTTCTCTCCTTTACGCACTAACACATCAGCTCTACATTCTGTATAAAAATTAAATAAAAATAAATAAAACAAAATTATAATAACACGTGTCAATGTCAAAAAATTAAGTCGCACTATGGTAAAGAGTTATTGCATAAATAGTTGTTAATTCGAACGGGGTCCATTCTTTAATATTTCTTTATTCAAGTAATCAAATTTACTTCAAATTATAGAAATTCATTTCAAAAACTAGGCATTTATTTATAAGATATTTTTTTTTTGTTTTTAAAATAAATAATATTATGAACCGTTTTGACTCCAATACAAGAGAAAATGGAAGCACAATATTCATGAATGTCGACAATAAGAATAAAAATTACAGTATTGAAAGTGCATTAAGGAAAGGACATTAACTATTTGACAATTGTCAATGAAAATAATTATTTTAACTCAGTTTGTAAAAAACAAAGACGAAAAACCCCACATCATGCTTTCTCTCTTCGCACAATGTGAAGCTGATGGCGCATTCCAGTCGTATATAATGAGTTCAGTGGGTACACCCCATAGTAATGGCATGTGCGGGTAATTTAAACATTACATCACCTGATTGACGTTTGAATAATAGTTTGGAGGTTAATATTTTAATTTGTCATATTAATCTTGTACAAGTATAAGCTAAGTTAAAATCCTGCTTAACAATACGTAGGTAATAAAAGTAATAGAAACCACACAAATTGCAAATAATAAACAAGATAGACAGTGAAAGAAAAATGAACTAATGTCAAATTCAAATTAAAACTCGCACGCCATCTACAGGTTCCATTCTTAGTTAAGTTTTCTTTTCTCCAGTTCAAAATAACGTCACAAAAAGTTCTTTTTTAATTTACTAATGCCCGGTTTCATTAACATTCAATAAATCTTCGAATAGCTTATTCGTCAAATATGAGAAAAATATCACTTCGAAACCATAACACAAATGACGATATTTATTCTAGCTGTCATATTTTGATGAGATATTTTTCTATTATTCAACGAATAATCTATTTGAAGATTTATTTGATGTTGATGAAACCAGACATAAGAGATTGATATATAGTTCAAGACTTTACGAGAATGATCCAGAAGGTGTTAAGAGCCACTATATAAACGACGTACCTGTGTGCGAAGAAAGACAGTCGCATAGAATATTAGTCAGTCAGAAGGACATTCACATGGACAGTAACAAGTAAGGTGTCAGTGAGCTTGAGTAGCACAGCAGTATCGTGATGAGCGTGTGCAGTTTGGTGTCGAGTGGAATACTCGGGAAGTTACTGGTACTCTGCGATAGCTATGAAAGAGAATACTCGGTAGTTTTGAGGAGTATTCGGAAACTAGGTATACGGGGATAGTAACGGCGAGTAAGATACTCGTCAGTTATGTTGAAGAGTTGTGGCATATGGACAGTTGGTGATACGGAGGCTGTGGAAATGAGAAAGTTACGTAAATAGGCAGACAGTGAGGTGAAAGATGTGAATTCTGTCCGGGCAGTTAAATATAAAGTCAATTGAGTACATAGACGCTGTCGAGGTTGGTAAATCGGGCAATTAAATGTAAAGTTACATAAATAATGGAAATAAATAATTAGTAATATCGTGTAAATAAATAGTCGTGTTATTAGTTTGAATAAATAAATAGTATTAGTGTTAAACTAGTTAATTATATTCGCAGTCGTAAATTAATATTTAATATTTGTTTAATATTAGAATAGAATAGAATATATATTTATTTGTAGACAATTTGTCTTACATAAAGAGGAGTTGAGCAAATGCATCTACAATATATAATTATTACATAAATACTCATATCAGAAATTCAAAAAATTTATAAGCAAGTAGTTGTAAACAAGATACAATTTGTCGTCATATTAAAATAACGTCCACAAATTGTATCTTGTTTACAACTACTTGCTTATAACTTTTTTGTATATATATCGAGATAATACAAAAAATCTGATGTGGCCAGCACATTACCTTCCGTCAGTTCTATGTATTTTGTACAAATTTCATACGGAAAGTTCCTTGCTAAATTAATTATTGTATTTCTTGTACATTACCTTCCGGCAGTTGCATGTATTTTATGCAAATTTCATACAGAAAATTATTATTTTGTGACATTTTCTATATACAGTGTAATGTATCTGCAGAAATAAAAGATTTATTATTATTATTTATTGTACATTACCTTAAAGCAGTTGTATGTATTTTATACAAATTCCATACAGAAAGCAAAAGATCCTATATTTCCAGTAAAATTATAAGACAGACACACTATGTCAATTTCACTTGACACTGACATCTTTCAATCAGAATTTTCTTAATATAGTAGCTGTATACATAGCTATGGCTACTTTATGAAATTTAATTTCTTTATAATTTTTTAACTCTATTTCCATTTAATATTAAGTATAAAATGCAGTCAAATCGTATAGAGAATAAAATATTCTTTAATATTTATAATAACATCAAATGTGAAAAAATTATATTTAACATAGTTTTTTCAAGAAAAACTGTTAAAATATTCAAATGATGGTACTTCCGGTTGACCAATTGTAACCAAAATCTAATCAGCTCTTCATACGAATGTAACGAAGAAGTATACGAAAAAATTATAATTTTTGTAACTGTAGTATTAGAGTTATCGCAGACGAAAATTTTGTTACACACACACACACACACACACACACACACACACACACACCCACCCACACACACACACACACACACACACACACACACACACACACACACACACACACACACACACACACACACACACACACACACACACACACACATACAGACATCATTGTAAAAATAGTAAATTCGTATTCTAGGGACCCTAAAACGTGCTTATTGATTAAAAACTCATCATCGAATTTTTTGACCAAAGACAATACCTTCCTTACCTAAAGGTGACGGAAGGTAAAAAGTACAATATAAATAACAAAATTAGAATACAAACTATTTACAACAAACCAGTATATATAAAAGAGAATTAAATATTAGTGTAATTGTAACGATATTTAATTATAATGTGAATATCAAAAATACAAATTCTGTTGGAAGGAACTGTTTATTTTTACAACAGTATCACGAATCTGGGTTCTGTACTACTGATGGGCTTAAAGAGAAGATTGGTAGCTTGAAGTATCTCCTGGCCACAAGTGAAAAGAAATCAGCCACGATCCTATTGTCACTTGGCTCGCTTCCTGGACTGAAACATCCGGAGCCAAGTGAAATAATTGGTTCTGAACACCTCTAGCAAACTAAAAGTCGAAAAGGCTTGAAAGAAGTATGAAACTGCCTGCTAACTAGCCCAGCCCTTCAACAGGAGCCGGAAGAAGGTAGAAGGAAGGCTTGAAGAGTTAGAAAGCGGATTAGACAAAAGGAGCGTCGTACTTCATTGTTAAGTTGGCGCTCAGGACAGGTAATGAAAAGGATGAAGATCAGGCGGATACTGTGGGTTGTTTCTCGTTGACAGCAAAGCGTCTGGAGCTACAGGAAAGACATTCATATAGACACTAAAAAGTAAGGGGTCAGTGAGTTTGAGTAGTACAGCAGTATCGTGGTAAGCGTATGCAGTTTGGTGTCGAGTGGAACACTCGGGAAGTTACTGGTATACTGGGATAGCTCTGGAAGAGAATACTCGGTAGTTTTGAGGAATATTCGGAAGCTAGGTATACGAGGACAGTAACGGCGAGTAGAAGAGGATACTCGGTAGTGTTGAAGAGTTGTGGCATACGGACAGTCGGTGATACGGAGGCTATGAAAGTAAGAGAGTTACATAAATAGACAGATAGTGAGGTGAAAGGTATAAATTCTGTCCCAGCGTGGTCCGGGCAGTTGAATATACAGACGCTGTAGTCAGTTGAGTATATAGACGCTGTGGAGGTCAATAGGTCGGACAGTTGAATGTAAAGTGACAGAAATAGTGGAAATAATCAGTAATATCGTGTAAATAAATAGTCTTGTTAATTTTTTAAATAAATAAATAGTGTTAAATTAGTTAATTATATTCGTAGTCCTAAATTAATATTTAATGTTTGTTTAATATTAGTAATCGTTTTTGTTATTATCTCTTAAATATTCATTTATCGTTTTAATAAACATCTAGTTTAATTAATAATAATTATTTGATTTTTACACTTCACCCAAATAAATAAAAACGTTACAATAGTGATAGATATCGGAGTTTCAGTAGCACTCAAGTAGCTTATTATCATTTCTATACTCGTAATTACAATTTAAAGTTATACCTACAGACATCAAGTGCAAGATGATGAGTATACTTATCATTAAACAATAAATCATCAGTGTTGTTTGTTCAATGAATAACACTGTCGAGTCTTGTCTGTATATTTATTCCAGTAAATATATGTACATTACATAAAACTGATTTTTGGACTTCCATTATCTTTATTTAACAAAAACACAAATTTTCACAACGTTTCGGTAGCTAATATCTGCTGCCGTCATCAGGTTGGTGTACTGATAATACACCTGATGACGGCAGCAGATATTAGCTACCGAAACGTTGTGAAAATTTGTGTTTTTGTTAAATAAAGATAATGGAAGTCCAAAAATCAGTTTTATGTAATAACGAGACATTATCTTATAAATTCAAAGTTAAAGGAAATATATGTACAGTTTAAAATAAAAATAGTTCTCAATACACTCAAAAAAACTGTTTTTACAAAATTACAAAATAAACTTCTACATAAAGCGTGTCTGCTCTAACGTGAAACTTGTTACATCTCTTCTTTTTCTTCTCCATCTGGGTGCATTCGGACACCGTCTCTTTTCGGTTGTCTTTTTTAGGTTGCATTCATTACATTCCTGCCGCCCAAGTTTTCCTTTCTTCAGAGAAGGAAACTTCAAAATCTATATTTGAAATAGCTGCAGAAAACAAATCTAATTTTTGCGGAGGTTTCACCAGACGACCTCTACGGATAGTTCTTGAAAATGATATCTTCGGCTGCCCATCAACATAAACTTCTTGGTCATCTTCTTCCTTTTCATTAATTTGGTGCGACGCCTGGTGTGATTCATATTCTTTAGTTGTATAATCGTCATCTATGACTTCAAAAGGATACAATCTCTGAATCGGACGCAAGAATTATCCCATTGAACTTCCTACTTTCACTAATCTTACTTCCTCATCGGATCCAGGAATTAGATAAGTTACTTTAGCTAACGGCAATTCATTTTACTGTTATTGTCACTGCCTACAAGTACTATTTCTCCGACATTTATCGTCCTAGTTTCTTTCTTCTTTGAGTTTTGGATCAGTTGACCTAGATACTCAACTCTAAATCGTTGTCTTAGAGCTTCATTCAATTTTTGTCGGTATTGTACTCTTCTATTCAGACTCATATGGTTTACTGCATCACAATCAGGTACACCTGTCTCAGGTATATCTTGGATGAATATACTTGGAGTTAACGGTGTGAAATCTCGAGGATTTTCAGAAATATATGTCAATGGTCTACTGTTTACAATTGTTTCACAGTCACAAATTACAGTAACTAATTCTTCATATGTAAGCGCTGTTCGGCCTAATACTTTCTTCAATAATTGCTTGATTATTCTTATGATGCACTCCCACCATCCGCCCCATCAGGAAGTTGTAGGAGGGTTGAATTTCCACTGTACTTGTCAATGCCTTAAACAAATTACGGGCACCAACAAAATTTGTGCTCTTGTAACTATATACTTTGGCTGGTCTACCCCTTCTGGCAATAAAGCGTCGAAATGATTGTAAAAAAGCTTCAGTACTCAAGGATGACAACAGTTCAAGATGTATCGCTCTATGCACTGCGCAAGTATATAGCCAAATCCATACCTTCTGATTTTCTCTGATGAATAATGGCCCTGCTAAATCTATGCCGGTGATCTGAAAAGCACGAGCATCTCTAACTCTATTTTGAGGTAGTGGCGGTAGATAAGTATCCAACGACTTGCTGTCATATCTTCTACACATGACACATTTCGATACTACTCAACGAATTGCTCTCAGGCCTTTTATTGTCCAGAATTTTTCTCTAAGTTTGCTTAACAGTAACTGACCTCCAGCATTACACATATTCTCATGTTCTTTTCCTATTATAGGATATTTCGCAGGCAATAGCATAGGGTGTAGAAATTCCCAATCATCTTCACAGGCTACAATTTTCGTTTTCAATCTTAAAACTCCATTGTAGTCTTTATATGGTTGTAATGACTTTATATTCTTGTCATTTTCACCCTCGAAACATTGATGTTGTATCAAGCTAATAACAGTCTTCTCTGCTTCTTAAATTTCTTTTGCAGTTAATTCACCGATTGTCTTCTCTGCGTTAAGACAGTTATTCTTGAATCGATATATCCAACCCATAAGTCTGATATTATTCTGATACTTGTAAAAATATTTATAAAACCAATCTGTAGACTCAGAATCTTCGTTTGACGTCAACACTGTGGATACTACAGTCTTCTTTCGTTCTTTGTTGTCTTCTTCTTCATCGTACTCCGTGTCTGTAGTTGGCCACTGAATACGATTGATGAAGCCAACTCGGACCTTCCCACCACTGCGACTGGAGGAGTTGCTTGGCTTGACATCCTCTTGAGGGCAAGTCAGCTGGATTCACGTTCCCCAAACTATTTCTCGTTGTATCCAGGCTATAACTGTCGACGAATCGCTCTAAAAATGAGCAGTTAGCTTTGACATGATGGAATCAGTCGCAATATCGGCATGCAATCGAGCTCCTATCGTCGCAGCTTGCAACGCTAGTCGAGGAATTGATATTTCTTTGGTTGGTGCAATTCTTGTTCGAGCTTGTATTAATTGAATTTTCACACCTTCGTTTGATTCTATTCTTAAAAATATTGCAACGGCCTAAGCAAATTTGCTAGCATCCGTGAATACGTGTATTGAAGAAGTACTTTCATTTATTTTACCAAACCAACATGAAACCTTCACATCGCGTAAATATCTTGAATCTTTAACCCATTTTAAAAATTCCTTTCTTATTTCAGGACACACTTCTGTATTCCATTTCAATTTTTCTTCCCAAATTCTCCGCAATAATAATTTAGGACCTAAACTCACCGGACATGAGAATCCAATTGGATCGTATATCTTATGAGCTGCCAATAAAATTACTCTTTTAGTAACTTTCTCTGGTCTTTGAAATTCCAAACAATCTGGATTTATGTACAACACGTCCGTGGTCCTTTTCTATTGCAACCCCAACACTGCAGAGGTATTCTTAGGGAACACATCGACTTCGCAGTTGAACTCCCAGTTGCGCAAATCAAATTTTGCTTCTGACATTACTTTACGTGCTTCTCTTATGAAGACATTCAGCTCTTCTTTGTTGCCCACACTTGTCACGGTATTATCTATGAACATGCTTTCCATGAGTCTTTCATTTGTTTCTCGTGAGTAATTAACTTTTCCAGCATTCCACCTTTCAAGGCACTTCTCCAAGTGATGCTCAATAACTGCTCCTAATAGGAACGGGCTGCAAGTTACACCAAATACCACTCTGGTGTGTCTGTAAGTCTTGATATTTCGCCCAAAATCTTTGCTCCATAAAAAACGTAAATAGTTGCGATCATTTTTACATAAACTTATTTGTAAGAACGAAAATTTATCAACAATTTCTGAATATGTTCTATCAAGTTACTCCCTTCTTCGAGACATTGATTCAGTGATGGTGATCTCGGCTCCTTGGCGCTAGCGTCGAATACTGGAGGGATTTTGATAGTGGTACTACTATTTTCACCACATGTCGATGAGGTAAGCAATGTCCCGATTCTGTATCTTCTTCTTTTGGAATCTCTTCAATGATTCCCTCATCCAACTATTCTTGTAGTACCCCTCTGTACGCTTCGTACATATCATCGTTCTTTAGTTTTTCCAGTAGTTTCTGTAATCAATTTACAGCGATTTTATAGTTGGTCGGGAATGGCGGATGTCCCTCGATCCACGGCATCTGTACCTCATATCAACCGTCTGCAGTGGTTTATACGGTTTCCATAAAATGCATTTTAGTCATGTTGTCCAATTCCTTTCTAGATCGTATCTCTATAGGATCTTCAGTACCAAGAACATCCAACTTCCACAAATTTTAAATATCGGTTTCATTAGCAACTAGTAGCGTACATACTATTGAAGTACTGGTATTTGACATTTTCCTCTATTTCTTCCTTGACTATTATATCTTCAACGGAGCTTGTACTTCTTTGCCAGATCCGTAAGATATCTTCTGGGAGCGAAGACTCGACTAAAGGATATAGCCTAGCATCGAACTTGTCTCCCGTAATACCCAGAGACTTCAAAGATCTCAAGTTAGATTCCAACTGGTCATACAACGGATCAATGGACATTTTTCCGGCTGTGCGGCAAACATTTTTCAGCACCAGCTTCAATAGTTCACGAACGTAAACCTTCACGAGCATCTCTTCTTTATCAAATCGAGCTTTAAGACTCTCTATAGCCTTTTCGTAATTTTCATCAGTGGCAGGGAAGCTTTCAACAAGTGCTCGCGCTCGTGAACCTACAACAGTGCACTGCCTTAAATATTGGAACTTTCCACAGCTGGAACTGACTCGTCCTCATGAATTTGTTTAAACTGGTTCCAAAACGGAAGCCATTCCTTGATGTCTCCCTTAAATTTTGTCAGTTCCAGTTACAGGAGCTTAAATCTACGTTTAGTAACAGTTTGATTGTTAGTACAGCTAGTAGCACTTGCATTATCAGTCCTTTCAAACTTTTTTATGATAGCGAGTTCTAATTTCTTGAAACTTAAACAATACTTATCTTTAGTATCGTATTCCTCTTTAAATACAGCTTCCGCAGTATTTTCCTCGCACATGATGCTTAAAATTACTTCAGTCAGAGCGACGATTTCACCATGCCTCTCTAAGTACCTCACACGACGCCTTGATGTCGATTTCATCTGGATTCTCTTCGTGGAGACCTTCTTTTGCAATTTAGTAAAAGTGGTTCTCAACACGGTGCGATTTTTCACTAATTTCGCCTTATCCATGCTTGTTTTCAATTTTCAACTCTGACTCACACCAAATGTTACACAATGTACTGTCACGGTCGCCAAATGTTGTTTTTCAATGAATAACATTGTCGAGTCTTGTCTGTATATTTATTGCAGTAAATAAATGTACAGTTTAAAATGAAAATAGTTCTCAATACACTCAAAAAAACTGTTTTTACAAAATTACAAAATAAGCTTCTACATAAAGCGTGGCTGCTCTGACGTGAAACTTGTTACAATCTCTTCTTTTTCTCCTCCATCTGGGTGCGTTCGGACGCCGTCTCTTTTCGGTTGTCTTTTTACCTTCCGTCACCTTTAGATAAGGAAGGCATTATCTTTGGTCAAAAAATTCGGTGGTGAGTTTTTGATGAATAAGCACGTTTTAGGGTCCCTAGAATATGATTTTACAATTTTTACGATGATGTCTGTATGTATGTATGTATGTATGTATGTATGTATGTATGTATGTATGTATGTATGTATGTATGTATGTATGTATGTGTGTGTGTGTGTGTGTGTGTGTGTGTGTGTGTGTGTGTGTGTGTGTGTGTGTGTGTAACAAAATTTTCGTCTACGATAACTTCCATACTACAATTCTAAAAATTATAATTCTTTCGTATTTCTCTTCGTTACGTCCATGTGAAGAGCTGATTAGATTTTGGTTAGAATTGGACAATCGGAAGTACCCTCATTTGAAGATTTAAACAGTTTTTCTTGAAAAAACTATGTTAAATATCATTTTTACCTTCCGTCACCTTTAGGTAAGGAAGGTATTGTCTTTGGTCAAAAAATTCGGTGGTGAGTTTTTGATGAATAAGCACGTTTTAGGGTCCCTAGAATACGATTTTACTATTTTTACGATGATGTGTGTGTGTGTGTGTGTGTGTGTGTGTGTGTGTGTGTATGTATGTGTGTCCGTGTGTGTGTGAGTAACAAAATTTTCGTCTACGATAACTTCCATACTACAATTCTAAAAATTATAATTCTTTTGTATTTCTCTTCGTTACATCCATGCGAAGAGCTGATTAGATTTTGGTTAGAATTGGACAACCGGAAGTACCCGCATTTAAAGATTTTAACAGTTTTTCTTGAAAAAACTATGTTAAATATTTTTTCACATTTAATGTTATTATAAATATTAAAGAATATTTTATTTTCTATACGATTTGACTGCATTTTATACCTAATATTAAATAGATATAGAGTTAAAAAATTATAAAAAAAATTAAATTTCATAAAGTAGCCATAGCTGTGGAAACAGCTACTATATTAAGAAAATTTTGATTGAAAGATGTCAGTGTCAAGTGAAATTGACATACTGTGTTTGTCTTATAATTTTACTGGAAATAGGTATAGGATCTTTTGCTTTCTGGATGAAATTTGTATAAAATACATACAACTGCTTTAAGGTAATGTACAAGAAATAATAATAATAATAAATCTTTTATTTCTGCAGATACATTACACTGTATATAGAAAACGTCACAAAATAATAATTTTCTGTATGAAATTTGCAGAAAATACATGCAACTGCCGGAAGGTAATGTACAAGAAATAGAATATTTAATTTAGCAAGGAACTTTCCGTATGAAATTTGTACAAAATACATAGAACTGACGGAAGGTAATGTGCTGGCCACATCAGATTTTTTCACATTTAATGTTATAAATATTAAAGAATATTATATTCTCTATACGATTTGACTGCATTTTATACTTATTATTAAATGGATATAGAGTTAAAAAATTATAAAGAAATTAAATGTCATAAAGTAGCCATAGCTATGGAAACAGCTACTATATTAAGAAAATTTTGATTGAAAGTTGTCAGTGTCAAGTGAAATTGACATAGTGTTTGTCTTATAATTTTACTGGAAATATAAGATCTTTTGCTATAAATTGTCTGAATGGAATTTGCATAAAATACATGCAACTGCCGGAAGGTAAAGTGCAAGAAATATAATCTTTAGCAAGGAACTTTCTCTATGAAATTTGTACAAAATACATAGAACTAACGGAAGGTAATGTGCTGGCCACATCAGATTTTTTAGGTTGCATTCATTACAATCAGCATGCTTAACAATACATTCGCAATTAGTAATAACTAAATCTAAAATTCACCCATTGGTATTTAAAACAGTATTACATAGAGATAGGAGTTGTGGTGCGCGTCCATTCCGATGAAACTTCGGATGATAACGTGTTAACTTTATTAATGAATGGATGTGAGCCAAAATACCAAGAAATACACAATCAAACAAGATTATAACTTTTAATATTTTTCCTTTAAGCTGACATACATTTATACTTTTCAACCTTTTATAACAACAATTACTTATTGTTTCTATGGTTACAATATCAACTGAACATTTTCATAGAATATTAAAATCAAGTATTCAAACTATTTCAATACTCCCACTTTTGAATATCAGGATTTTAATTTTCTACATCTACATTACATATTGATAATGATTTACAATTTTCTTTAAATTTTACATGAGAAAGTGCTTTAGTTAAGAAATCTGCTAGTTGTTTACCAGAAGGTACATATAACGGTTTTAGCACATTGGTCAAAGCACATTCTCTTACATAATGATACCGAACATCGATGTGCTTGGTCAGTTTGTGATGTTCTGCGTTGTTTATCAATCTCAGGACACTCTGGTTATCCATAAACAATGATGTTGGTTGGCACACTGGTACTTGCAGTTCCTGAAACAAAGAACGTAGCCATACAATTTCTTGTGATGCATTGGATGCTGCCACATATTCTGCTTCTGTAGTAGAACGTGCTACACATTTTTGTAGCTTAGATGACCAAGTGATAGGTCCATTCGCTAGAATGCTTATGTATCCAGTTGTTGATCTGCGTGTATCAATGTTACCAGCAAAATCAGCATCTGAATAAACTTTCAGATTAAAATTTTCATAGCTATATTTTATTCCATAATTTTTGGTTCCTTGGAGATAACGAAAAATACGTTTTACTGCTTTCCAATGTTCTATTCCGGAGTTATTTAGAAATCTGCTGACTTGACTGACGGCATACAGTATATCTGGTCTTGATATAATTGCTGCAAACATAAGACTTCCAACAGCTTCACGAAATGGTACATTTTTCATTTCATCAATTTCAGATTTTGTTACTGGACACTGTCTCGTACTTAAATAAATGTTTGGATCAGCAGGTGTAGCATTTGATTTGCAGTCTTGCATGTTAAATTTCTTCAATACATTGCAAATGTAATTACTCTGATGAATAAACATTGTTTTGAGTTTTCTATCTCTTTTAATTTGAAGTCCAACATAAATTTCAGGATCACTGATTTTAATTTCAAATTTCTGTTTCAATTTGTCAAGTAAAGTAAGAATGATTTCTTCATTTTTACTCATTACAAGTCCATCATCGACATATAGTGCTATATAAATTATGTCGTTTTCTATTTCACCTTTAAATACACATTTATCTGCTTCTAATTGCTTGAAATTGAAGAGTTTTAGAAAATTGACAAATTTTTCATTCCAGCAACGAGGTGCTTGTTTTAATCCATAGAGACTTTTGTGTAATTTACATACAAAAGAAGGATCTTTTTCTTCGAATCCCTGCGGCTGTTCCATGTACGAGGTGTGTTCAAAAAATATCGCGAATTTTGTGTTTTTTCAAAAATTATTTATTTATTCATGAATATCTATTTTGTCCCCTTCAAAGTAATCCCCATGAGATATTATACACTTGTGCCAACGGTTTTTCCAATCTTCAAAGCACTTCAAAAAATCATTTTTTTTTTATCTTGTTCAGCTCCTCCTTCGATGCCGTCTTTATCTCGTCAAGCGTAGCGTAACGTCGTCCTTTCATGGGCCTCTTCAGTTTAGGGAACAAGAAAAAGTCACAGGGGGCCAGATCTGGGGAATACGGTGGCTGCGGCATCATTAGTGTGTTGTTTTTGGCTAAAAAGTCGCGCACAAGCAACGATGTGTGAGCAGGGGCGTTATCGTGGTGCAAAAGCCAATTTTTGTTCTTCCACAAATCCGGGCGTTTCTGGCGGATTGCTTCGCGCAAATTGCGCATAACTTGCAGGTAATATTCCTTATTGACCGTTCTACCCTGTGGCAAGAACTCATGATGCACCACGCCCCTGCAATCGAAGAAAACTGTCAGCAAAACTTTCACATTCGACCGAACTTGGCGCGCTTTTTTCGGTCTTGGTTCGTGCGGCAGCTTCCATTGAGATGATTGAACTTTGGTTTCCACGTCATAACCATAAACCCACGATTCGTCACCAGTTATGACCCTCTGGAGCAAATTTGGGTCGTCGCGGACAGAGTCCAACATCTCATTAGCAATGTTCATGCGATGCTGTTTTTGGTCGCAGTTGAGCAATTTTGGTACAAATTTCGCGGCGACCCGTCTCATGCCCAAATCATTGATAAAAATCGAATGGCACGAGCCAATCGATATGTTTAGGTCCTCAGCAACTTCTCTAACGGTGATTCGACGATTGGCCAATATCATTTTCTCCACTTCATTAATTTTTTCGTCTGTTGTTGAAGTGCTCGGGCGTCCGGCACGCTTTTCGTCGTTCACATCTTCTCGGCCTTCTGAGAACATTTTGTACCACCGATAAACGTTGCTTTGGTCCAAGGTAGCTTCTCCGTATGCCACAGTCAACATTCGGAATGCATCCGCGCACTTAATTTCGTTTTTCACACAAAATTTGATACAGGTTCTTTGTTCCATTTTTTTGAATAGGTAAAAATCGAAGACGATCCAAAACACGTGCAAGCAAAGCAGCTGTCAACAATTAAGTGAACATTCAAAATGGCCGAGCTTGTCGACATAAGTGAGAGACATGAGTACCAACATAAAGCCACAAAAAGATCGAAATTCGAATATACGTAACCCGCGAAAATTCAAAATTCGCGATAGTTTTTGAACACACCTCGTATATTTCGTCCTTTAAATCACCATATAAAAATGCTGTTTTTACATCAAATTGTTTTATTTCTAGATCTTCTATTGTTGCTATCGCCAGTAGTGTACGAATTGAATCATATCGTGCAACAGGTGAAAAAGTTTCACTATAGTCAATGCCTTTTTCTTGTAAATAACCTTTTGCAACCAACCTTGCTTTATAACGATCTATAGATCCATCTGTTTTGTACTTTATTTTATAAACCCATTTACATCCAAGTGTATTTCGTCCTTCAGGAAGTTGTTGAAGAGTCCAAGTATTATTTTCATTTAATGATTTTATTTCTTCTTCCATTGCTAACTTCCATTTTTGAGAATCTTTGCTTTTCATTGCATCTTCAAATGTTCTTGGATCTTCTGAAATTATTGATGCGCAGGCTAGTATAAATTCTTCACTATACAGTAAAGGTTTACGAATTTGACTACGATCTCTAAGTATTCGTTTTTGTGGCTCTTCAGTTTCTTCTTCTGATTTTACTTGTTCATCCTTCTTCGGTTCATTCTCTTGATTTTCTTTTTCGGTAACTAAGGTTATATAATTATTATCGGTTTTCATTTCTATCTGCTTATTCTCCATAAAAATGACGTCTCTAGTAACTGTCACTTTTGACGTTTTCGGATCAATCAAACGATAATTATTACTGTCTGTATCATAACCTACAAAGATAAGTTTTTCTGACTTACTGTCAAATTTTGATCTCCGCTGTTTAGGTATATGTGCGTAAACTTCTGTACCAAATATCTTCAAGTGGTTTAATGTAGATTGCTTTCCTGTCCACATTTGATATGGAATTTCCTTATCTAAGTTACGAGGTCTTCTATTTAACGTATATACACACGTATTGACAGCTTCAGCCCAATAGTTTGTAGGAAGATTTGCTGCAGAAAGCATTGTTCTAGCCCCTTCAACTACTGATCTGTTCTCTCGTTCTATTCTACCATTTTGTTCTGCAGTATATGGCGCTGTAAATTCATGTATAATTCCTTTTTCTTCAAAGTATCTTCTGAACTGTTCATTTACAAATTCTTTGCCATTATCACTCTTTACTCTTTTGAGTTTGTTTCCAGTTTGATTTTCTATTAGCCTGTGAACTGGACTATGAGCTCGATTAGGATTATTATGAAAAGGAAGTCGATGGCATTTACCTTGTTTACAATGTTCGCAAAACAAATTTTCAGTCGTTTTTATTTTAAGTCCAGGAATCATTTCTTTATCTGCCATTTCCTTTAAAGATTGAAAATTGACATGTCCTAATTTCTCATGCCATGACATAATTGTATTTGACATTGACACATTAGCTTGATCTGGATCCTTTATTACAGTTTTAAATAACATTTTATAACATTGATTTGCTAGTTTTATTCCAGTAGCTAATAATTTGTTACTATAGACTTCCATATTATTTTCTCTGAATGTTACCTTATAGTTTCTACTTGTCAGTGCTGCCACTGAAAATAAATTCTTTCGTAAACTAGGGACATATAGAACATTTTCAATAGTTCTTGGCTCCCACTTGCCCTTGACCAAGGCGAGAACTTCTATTGAACCAAAACCTTCAACTTTAATTTGTGTATTGTCACCTATTTGTACCATAGTTGAATTGTTTTCAAATTCTGAAACTGTTTTAAACCATTCTTTTCGATAAGACATATGTCTCGATGCAGCACTGTCCGCTAGCCAATCGTCTTCACTTACTGGTAAGTTCATATTTTTAAGTTCGACACTTAAAGCTGTATGACGATTTGTTTTGTCTTCAATCTTGTTTTTATTTATTCTGTTTTGATTTGCTTGTCTTTTCCAACACTCAGATTTGAAATGACCTTTCTTTTTGCAATAAAAACATTCTATATTTTTCTTATTCTGAAATGAATTTTGATTACTATTTGTCTTCTTATCCCTTTTAATTTTTAATGCAGAAAAAGCTGTTTCCATTTCTTCGGATTGCGACAATCGCTGCTCTTCTTTAAGTAATCGTGCAGTTAAATTATCATACGTTTGTTTCTGCTCGTCGTATGAGTCCCAAGCAGTAATGAAATTGTTAAACTTTAGTGGTAAACTTCCTAAAGCTTTGGCAATTTTATCAACTTCAGATACTCCTTCACCTATATCTGAAAGAGATTGTGCTAATGAGTCTATTTTGCTTAAGTGTTGAGCAATATTGTCAGTGGTAGACATTTTATAACTAAAAAATTCCTGTTTAAGTTGAATTTTATTTATTGCCGATCTTTGCTCATGTATCGCTTTTATTCGACTCCACATATCTTTTGCTGTATGACAACTTATTACTGTTTGTAACTGTTCATATTCCATACTGGAGGAAATGAGTAGCATAGCTTTCGCATTAAGTTTATCCCACTCTTGTGTTTCAGCTAATTCCACTGGACGACTCTTTGTTCCATTTATTACCTCAAATAGATTAGATTCAGATTTGAATATAATTTCCATTTGATATTTCCATAATTGGAAATTTTTACCGTTGAACTTTTGTATTTGAAAATGCTTCAAATCCATGTTTGATTTATTTTTGCTCAATCACATTAAATTGTCAAAAGATAGTTTACTGCCACGTTCCTGGGCCCATAACCTGTTAACTTTATTAATGAATGGATGTGAGCCAAAATACCAAGAAATACACAATCAAACAAGATTATAACTTTTAATATTTTTCCTTTAAGCTGACATACATTTATACTTTTCAACCTTTTATAACAACAATTACTTATTGTTTCTATGGTTACAATATCAACTGAACATTTTCATAGAATATTAAAATCAAGTATTCAAACTATTTCAATATAACGAAACGCTTGTCCCAAAAAATACTGCTGCTGTGGCAAAAACAACGGAAGGCGAGGAAGATGAAATGAAAATGGGGACTTATAAATTTGACGTCACCCGCGGCGGATCGGCGGCGGACCTCCCACCACACAATTTAGAAAAGGACAACAAATTTTTAGAAAAGGCGAGGTGATATACCATGGCCGAGTCAATCACATGCTCTCCCCTTCAGCACTTCGCCTCGTTGGTCCTACAAGTTGTTTGCACGTTGTTTGTTATTTAGTCAGCAAACTTTGGTTATGTTATTTTGTGTAGTGTCTGTTATTAATTATCTCTTGTATTAAAGTGTAGTGACCCTTGAATTTGCAATATCACTAGAAAACCAAGTTCACAAATAAATAATGTGTTTAACGCAAGATGATGTACCGGGGGCACGATTTATGTTTATAAAGTGGAAATAAACATGAATTAATTTGCAAGGTATGCACTGAGTAATCATATACTTAAATAATTATATAAAAGTGTGTTCAGTCTGACATGTTTACGTTTCCTTTCAAAGCAGTTAACAGTGTTGTGATCACGTGCTGGATCACATGATAAATGTCAAACTGTAGTGCTAAATCTTGCCCACTACATAACTACTTATTAATTACTTTTTTACTTACTAGATGGCGTCCAAAAAGTTTGAGTTGTATACGTCCCCATTTATTCCAAAAATAATTCGATTTGTTGGAGTTTATGTTCAGCGGAAAATAGGGGGCGTCATGGTGCTGCAAATGTCATGAAAACAGTACCAGGGCCAACTGTTTATGCTACTAGTCGCATATCCGATATAAAATCAAGTGTCAATTTGCTAATGCCAACAACCATTTTGAGTACTATAAAGAAAATGACGAATATAGAAGGAAAACGGGTGTTCGGCGAAGAATGGAAAGAAATTGATGACATCACTTTAGAGGCATATTTTAGTTTACGGAGGTGTATAAATCGCATGGTGAATCTTTGCAGAGTTTATGGGACAAAGAGAGTGGGCATAAATTAGCTGCGATACGAGTAGTTTGGGATCATTGGTTAGACAACTTGTCGAAATGTTATAACCCTGGAGAAAACGTTACTGTGGATGAGTAATTGGTAGGTTTTCGTGGCAGATGCCTATTCAAACAATATATCAATTAAAGTATGGGCACTATGCGATGCTACCTCCAGCTATGCATGGAATATGCAAGTCTATACGGGTAAATTACCAGGAGAACAACCCGAAAAAAATCAGGGTTGTCGAGTAGTTAGCGATTTGGCGCAAAACTTACAAGGAAGAAATATAACTTGCGATAATTTCTTTACATCTTATAAATTGGGACAGCTTTTATTGAAAAGAAATATAATTATGTTAGGTACCGTTCGAAAGAACAAACCCGAATTACCCATTGAAATAGCTGATTGTAAGAAGGTTGAGGTTCATTAGTCCAAATTTGCATTTACGAAAGACACGTGCGTTTTGTCGTACATACAAAAAAAAAAGTTGTTTTACTCATGAGTACACTTCACACAACTAAAGAGACAGAAACGATAAGAAACCACAAGCAATCCTAGATTATAATGCTACGAAAGGTGCTGTAGATACCTTAGACAAGTTGGTAGCGACTTACACTACAAAAAGAAAGAGCCAGCGTTGGCCAATGATATTATTTTACAATATGCTAGATATATCAGCGTACAACGCTTTTGTTCTATGGCGCGAAATCAATCCAGATTGGAACAAACATAAATTGTATAAACGACGACTATATATTGAAGAACTTGGAAAAAGCCTTATCAAATCAGAAATTGGAAGAAGAGTGACGAAACCCACAAACCAAATTTTCGCTGCAATAGTGCAACATATACAAGATATTGACAACATTGCTGCTACAAGCGCTGCACATACATCGTCAAATAAAAAAGGTAGATGTGTGAAATGCATCAAAAGTGACAATAAGTATAAGACAGTATGCCATATTTTCAGAAAATACGTTTGTCTGAAACACTCAATTATTATCTGTGATAATTGCAATACAGTATGAATTATACATCATATTTAGCCTAAAACGCATTTATTTAGCACAAAGTCCCAAATGGGTCAATATGACCCGAGCAGTACAAGTGTAGGTAAGAAATGAACACTTCAGGAAGGTTAATAAGCGAGTTATGGTCCCCCGAAGTTTCAAAATATAGATGTGCCGTCACGAATATAAGTTTTTATATCAAACATAATATGCGAATTTAGTGTTGGACTTTAAGTTTAACATTGTCATAGTTAATAAAATTATAAATTTTGTACAAAATATATGTCGTTTTACATTTTAAAACAAAAATTATTACAAATTTTGATGATGGCTGCGAAACAACAAGAAAAAACCAGAAACTTTTCAACTGGTGGCACAAGGACACAAATTCATACATGTTACTGAACAGGGACCCAACATTAACTATCCAAACAAAAGCGAATAAAATAGTTAGCAACTTGAAAGCTAAACAGAAAATAACACCAGAAGAAGCGAAAACATTAATAATTTATAACTCAGTTGCTCCGAAATTCTACGGTCTGCCCAAAATTCATAAAGAAAGTTTAAATATACGACCCATAGTCGCCTCCATTGATGCACCAAACAGTAAAATTGTCAAATTTCTTAAAAATATATTAACTACCGCTTATAATAAAGAAAACCCGTATTATATAAAGGATTCGTCTGAATTCTCAGAATTTATTAATCATCATAAATTACCAGAAAATCACATATTAATCAGTCTGGATGTTGTGTCACTCTTCAGTAACATAAGTTATGAAACAGCTATACGAAGCATAGAAGCTAAATGGGATGATATATGCCCACACACCACTTTAAATTTTCACGAAATCGCAGACCTACTTAAATTTGTTTTCGACACGTGTTACTGTGCTTACAATAACAATTTCTTTAAACAACTTTTAGGCAGTCCTATGGGAACAATCATTAGTCCCATAATTGCACAATACACAATGGACTACTTAATTGAACAGTGTACGGCTAAACTTAATTTTCAAATCAAATTCCTCAAAAAATTCGTAGATGACATCATTTGTGCAATTCCGGCTGATAAACAAGACACTATTTTACAAACTTTTAATAGTTTCAACCAACAACTTCAATTTACGGTGGAATGCGAAGAAAACAGGAAATTACCGTTCCTAGACATGGTGGTCATAAGAGAATCTGATGGGACTTTAAAAACAGACTGGTATAAAAAATCAATATCATCAGGATCCTTGCACTTAGATCTCGGATCCTAAAATTATCCCATGAAACATTCCATGAGGGTAATTTATTAAAACTGAGAAATATTTTAGAAGAAAATGGTTATCCTAAAAAACTCCTCAACAGTCTACTCTTCAATAACCAACCTCGACGTGACACACCCACTGAAAACAACAATGACAACAACAACAGTAGAGTAAAATATGCATCGCTTCCTTATATTCCTCAAGTAACGAAACAACTCGTTAAAGTTATTTCAGATGATTCTGTTAAAATCAGCCAGAGAAATTGTACTACAATTAAAAAGCTATTTTCCAAACTCAAAGACCCTGTACCATCTTTAAATCAATCACATGTGGTATATAGTATTCCTTGTATGGATTGTGATCTAGAATACATCGGACAAACATCCCGATTATTAAAAGACAGGATATCTTCACACAAAAGTGACACAAAACATAAACCAGCGTCGGACTGGCCATTGTGGCGATGTGGCGATCGCCACAGGCCCGGCGAGCGAAAGGGCCCGGTCTAAACTAAACATATCTAGTACTTAGTTAATAGTTTTCAATATGATAAAGACAAAAAAATTCTTAAAGAACTGATTGTAGATCAAGTATAAACATAATTCAAGAGTCTGACCTTAACCAGAGAACAAGCGTAGCGTGTCAAAGAAAACTACCCGCCAATATAGGCTTACTTCTATCCCTATCTTCACCCCAAACTCCATCATCACCCCGGCCAATGTATTCTAGAAATATGTGCTCAACGGGCATGTGCAAAATCTACTATGTATAGTAGATATAAAATTTAGTTTTAAGTTCTGTGTGGTTTGATGTGACGTTTCACTTTTCACATAGTAGACTTTCATTACCAGATTCATAAAAATGATTAAATTCAGAGTTAATTAACTCCATTTTTATTCCGGATTAAAAATTTTAATATGAGATCTATTCACGAAACAGAATACCTAAGGTAGGAGTTAAATTCTGCAACTGTCATTTTAATAACAATTTTTGTCGCCTTAACTCTTGGGATTGTACTTGAACTTAAGTATTCCCAATTGCACCAACAAGGCTTAAATTTTAAGCGTCCCATAGACAAAAAATGTAAATCGAAACAACAATGAATAGTAATTCATTTTACAGTTTATATCGACGTAATATTATCAATTTAAGAAACGCTCAAAAATTAAATTGTGTTGGTGCAAGTGGCCATTAGAGCCATAATTTTTTTGTACTTTGTATTTTAACGTTTTGGTTTGGGTGAAAGATAGCACTAAAATGAAAATTAATTAAACATTGCACCTACAAAAAAAGGTTATCTTTAATAGTTTTCACCATTCACTATTAATATGATTTGATTACAACAAAGAAAATGTTCCAAAAATGATTATAACAATATATTTATAATTTTAATATTTAAATTCATTAATGCATACGTCGTAATGCATACGTCGCATATGCGTTATTTAATCTGTGCCAAATCTCGGCCAAAATATACGTGTTTGAGACGCGATTTTTATATTAGATTACTGCTAATTCTATACAACTAGTACAGTTATCTTTGGTAATAAATAAAATAGTTATTCTCAAAAATAAAACATTTCAAAATTTACCGTTTTCGTCTATACTCGTATGTATGTATTTTTTCTTAAATAACGATACACCATTAAAATGGTCTTCTGATGGGGTAACTGTTGTCTAATTTATATTGCTTGAGATCGCCATGCAAGGAGTATTTCAATAAATCTGTTTCCCATGTTAATAGTCAATGTCACGGATTCTTGGGTTCAGCTTGTGTACTTACTTAATGTTTACATTCATTAATGTATTTAAAAAAAAAACCTTCATTTATAACCATCTTTATTTCATTAATAATATTTTGAATAGCCCAGAATAGGGGGCCCGGTAATCCAAATCGCCACACTCAGAAATATGTCCCAGTCCGACACTGACATAAACCGAAGGCAACAGCACTAACCGAACACCTAATACAGAACACTCTGCTGCTTATAATGAAATAAAAATTTTAAATAAAGAACACAATTCAACAAAACGTAATTTCCTAGAAATGGTACATATTTACAACAATGAAAATAGTATGAACAAACGAAGTGATGTGGGTAACTTGAGTCATATTTACAGTTTTTTGTTGCTGTTATCGAAAAAGAAATATCCACCAGATGAAAATAATTCAAATACCGACATAATAAGTTAATTTCTTTATTTATTAAAATTTCTTATTAAACTTACATTTTTCTATATTATTTTGAGGTTAGATTTTTTCTTATTTTCTTATATCTTATTTGACCTTCATTTGTACATTCCCGCCTAAACTCATATTTGGGTGTTTGAAAAAAGTTGAAAAGTTTCTGGTTTTTTCTTGTTGTTTCGCAGCCATCATCAAAATTTGTAATAATTTTTGTTTTAAAATGTAAAACGACATATATTTTGTACAAAATTTATAATTTTATTAACTATGACAATGTTAAACTTAAAGTCCAACACTAAATTCGCATATTATGTTTGGTTTTGAAAATTTTACTTCCAAATCTCAAATTAATGTAAGTATTACACTAAAATTGTCAAAATTCTTTGTACAACAAAACTTTTTAACAAATTTTAGAGTCCTGAGGATGGTTTTAAATAAACCGAAAGCTTGACTTTATTAAAAAGAGTGTCGAAATTATTTCTGCCCACTAAATTTCATTTGACTGTCAAAAACCCGCTTTAAAGTTTGTCTTCTTAACTACTCGAACTAGTCGCGAGTACTCTGTACATATATATATATATATATATATATATATATATATATATATATATATATATATGGAATTCATATGAGTGACGAGCTGCTATAACAAAAAAAACCCTTTCTCCCGAAGATTTCAATTATAACGTTTTATTTCTTTGTTAATATTCATTATTACGCATATACTTTCAATATTTTTGCCTTATTTTTGTTTAATTCAATTGCGCTGTAGTCCCGTGTTAAAAAGTTGTATTACACTTGTTAAAAATCTTACAACAGACAGAGCTAACAAAACTGCGCTCGCTTAATTGTGCTTTTGTACATATTTCTATGGACAAAAATAAAAATATCAAGATGATTGCCAGATTCAGATATGGTAACGAAGAGAGAAACAACAAATACTGGTAATCAAGTGAGGAGAGAAAGTGCAGGCTATGCGAGAGAGAAGAGGAAACACTTAGGCATCTAAGGAAAAAGTTCAGAGAGAGGGAAGAAATGAAAAGGTTCTGTTAGGCGACTTAGGGTCACGACAATACTAGATAAAAAAAGTCATCAAGAAACGGAAGATCAATTTAACATGATGTATTACTAATTTATTGTAAAATGTATACAAAATGTAGATTCTAAGTCAATTTAGCACGAATAAATCTAATCTAAGCAGTAATTAGAGCATAAATTTTAGGTACTTCGATAGTATAACCACCGTATATCGGCCCAAATCTATCATTGCGGGCCGTTGAGTTTATATATCAAATATTACAATTGCTATTAATTATATGTATTTTGGAATACAGTTGTATCTTGTATCCTAACTTTTAACTTTAAGATATATATATATATATATATATATATATATATATATATATATATATATATATATATATATATATATATATATATATATATTTGGGGAAATTATTTGAAAAATTACCTTAGTCATTTTATTTGCCACAAAACTTATATAGTCTACAAATTATTTGTAATCATACAAAATTAAACGAAGTCCAATAACGAATTGAAGTTTATTTCTGGATACAGATTAATTTTTGTTACTAAAAAACAATAGTAACTTATGAAAAAATATATTGCATTTATTATTTGTATTTAAGGTGTTCCTATTATGTTGTAGATAAAGAAGAAGGATTACACATTCTTCAAAAAGCAAAATTATCAATAATATCAAATGACAAATGTTCACAATATTTTGATGGATTTAATTCCAAAACTCGACTGTGTACTGGGGTAGAAAACAATGATACATGCAAGGTAGGTACCTAATTTACAACGTATTCTTCAATAATCTGAGCAAAATAATTTCTGCGAAAGTGCAATTTAGCAAGTTTCTGACATAACAATGACAATTAAAAGTAGATTCTTCAAACACTGCGTGTAGAAAGAAGTCCATGTTTCATAATTTGAAGAGACTTTATGCAATAATATCGGTAATTGTTATTGAAATATGTACTTTTTTTTTGAATGAGGAAAGTAGGTAAACTGTTTTATTGTTTTTTGACTATGATCAGTAAGCCTACATTAATTCAGGGCATCAAACATCGAATCCGTAAAAAACTGGCTTCAGATTCAGGTTAATTTGTTTTTTAAAAGATGGGTTCGTTTGCGGTTCTGATTCAAGCATTAATAAAATTTACAGTTTGGTCCGGGTTCGGGTTTTGGGTTCAGGTTCGGTGCGACCTAATGAAAATTGAATAAATGTTTTTTGAGTAACAATTGCAACACAAGTACATCAACACAATTTTCCGATGTTCAGCTATAAGTATTACGATTATGTTTACGTTTCGAACTGATAATGAACCTGAACTGAACCCTGAACCAGAATTTTAAAACCCGTTCCGGTTTTGGTTGGGTTCAGGTTCGGGTTCGATGCCCTGCTTTAATTAATTTTCGATATTTGTCATTTTTATATTTAAATAAAATTTAATATAGAATATTTCACTTTCATATAAACAAAAAATAGTATGTAATATACTTGCGGAAAGTTTCATTGAAAAACTCGTACGATTGGAATATTCACTATCGCCGCTCATGTTTCAATTTTCATTCTCGTTTTTCAATTAAGCACTTTCCACACTAGTATCCTGTATACTATTTTACTTTTTCACACGTATTATATTTATGTACATATTTCTTGTAGAGTAATTTGAACAGCGTGTTACAATTCACCGATAATTCAGGCATGCCAAACATCATCGGATTATCATTAATCGGACACAATTGCGATATTTTTCGCCGTCCGAGTGTTTATATCCGAGTCTCGTATTATGTCCCGTGGATAGAAAAAGAAGTTTGGGGCAATAATTAGTGAAATTGTATATGTTTTAAAACATAGAATGTATCAGTGATATCTTAAATCACAGTATTCTTAATTTTACTGATTTATTTATTTCTATCCATGCCAACTATCCTTAAGAAATTGTTCGCCAACAAACAATCAAATAATTATAAAATACTCCAGTAGTTTTGACAACATTGAAGTTTATATGATATACAATTACGGTCAAAAAAAAATGGAAACACTCACGTTTATCTAGTTAGTTGCTTTTATGAATTTTTAACATTGTAATTTAACAATTTTGTCTTTGTAATCACTATTTCATCTATTGTGAAACAAATTATTAATTGTGTTTAATTTACATAGTAGTAAATTTTAAATATATTTCAAAAAAATTAAAGAACAACCACTATGTATTAGAATATCAATTAATTTTAACGTCTTAATTGACACTTGACACTAGTAAATTCAAGATAGACTCAATACAGCAAAAAAAAATAGATGTTTCTATTTTTTTGGCCGTAACTATATACGTTATTTATTTTTTGCACAATCTTTTTTTTTTTCACAATTATTTTTTTTAATGTTACCGATAGGGCTTCCAATGTGTTAGGACAAATAACTGATTTTTAATTTTTAATAAATCAATTTTTAAATCTTATTTTTTTGTTAATTTTTGTTGTTAATTTTTGTGCGTCGGATAGTACAGAAAACGTAATAAGCATTGCAGTGAGCAAGTGTTCTACCGGTACCGGATGTATTGGAGGAAAATAATACTGAACCGGTAGGATGCACTTACTGCCCTTTAAAACTTAGATAACTATTACAGCGCCTACTTACACTTTAAATATGAAGGACTCATTAGTCATTACCAAAGGAACACTTTAATTATTATTTATGCACAACTATATCAATATTGTTTATTTACATCTTAGTCACCATGGCGGAAACTTGAATATTACGCCCGCCAGTTTTTTTTTTTGTTTTACCGCCCGCCGATCTGTAAAAAACCAAAACGCCCGACAATGATACTAACCTTTATTTAATGCAATGAATTTTAGATTATTTATTGAATTATTTATAATAAAACTACAAAATAAGAAGTTCCGAATAAAACGGGCGGGAGACTGCCCTGGACGCCAATTTTGAGGGGCACTGAATTAATTAATTGAATATGTTTTTTATATTAGTAATTTTTTTTTCTATTTAAATATAATTATATTTTTGTTTGTTTTCTTTATACTTGTATATTGTAACGGTAGCATTCTTATTTTCATATTTAAAAAATCTGATGTGGCCAGCACATTACCTTCCGTCAGTTCTGTGTATTTTGTATAAATGTCATACAGAAAGTTCTTTGCAAAAGATTCTATTTCTTGTACATTACCTTAAGGCAGTTGTATGTATTTTATACAAATTCCATAGCAAAAGATCCTATATTTCCAGCATAATTATAACACAAACATACTGTCAACTGCACTTGACACTGACACCTTTCAATCAGAATTTTCTTAATATAGCAGCTGTTGCATAGCTGGTAAATATATGATATTTAATTTCTTTATAATTTTTTATTCTATATCCATTTAATATTAAGTATAAAATGCATTCAAATCGTATAGAGAATAAAAAATTCTGTTAAAATCTTCAAATGAGGGAATTTCCGGTCGACTAATTATAACCAAAATCTAGTCAGCTCTTCACATGGATGTAACGAAGAGGAATACGAAAGAATTATAATTTTTGAAATTTATTTATTTATTTATTTATTCAATACAGATCAACAGGTCCAGGACCCAAACAGATAAAAAAAACATACACAAAAACTTAACGAACATACTGCTGAATAATAATAATAATAACAATAATAATATAATATAAGAGTAAGAAAAGAATTACAAATTACATATATGAGTCAGCCAGAATTTTTGAACATTGGTTCCTAAAAGCGGAAACTGAAATATTGAAAATATCAACCTGATTACACATAGAATTAAAAAGTGTGCACATAGAAAATAGCGGAGATTTCAAAAGCATGTTTGTTGAAGCTCTAGGCAGATAAAAGCATTTATTTGGTCTAGTTGTGTTTGAAGGAGCATGGAAGGAAAGGAGAGAAAGGGTTTCAGGGTCATCAACCAAATTATAAACAATTTTATACAGATAAATTAAATAGGCATATTGTCGTCGAAGGGAGAGCTTAACAAAGTTGAAAGACTGAAGTAAACTATTATAGGAATAATCGATGGAAGGATAAAATTTAATAAATTTACGTTGCACTGATTCTATTATATTATCATATTTGTCGTAAAACGGATTCCAAATAGTACTACAATAATCCAGTTTGGACCTAACAAAAGCATTATAAAGAGAAATAATTGAATCGAGGTTAGAGAAGGATCTAGTGTTTCTTTTTATGAAACCTAGCATTTTTAAAGAAGAAAAGACAACGTTAGTGATATGTGGAGAAAATGTTAATTTTACATCGAATGTTACACCTAAATCTTTAATAGTAGTAACACGTTCTAGGATAGTGTTATCTATTAAATAGGGATATATAAAAGGTGTTTTCCTTGAGTAAGAAATTGTTTTACATTTCGACACATTAAGAAATAGTTTATTTGAAATACACCACATATTTATGTTATTTAAATCATCCTGCAACGACAAACAATCTGAGAGATTCAATATTGTGCTAAATATTTTCAAATCATCAGCAAAGAGGAGCTTTTTTATTTTTGATAACTGTGGCAATGTCATTAATAAAAATAAGGAAAAGCAAAGGACCAAGGTCAGAGCCTTGGGGGACTCCTGAAGTGGCAGAAATAGGGTTAGAGCTTTGCCCCATATAATTAACATACAATAATCTATTATCTAAGTAAGATGACATGAGGCGTTTTAAGGAAGAAGAAAATCCAAAAGCGTCCAGTTTATGAATAATAATATTATGCTTTATACAATCGAACGCCTTGGAAAAATCTGTATATGCAACATCGATTTGATTGTTTCCGTCCAATTCAGATGAAATAAACTGCGTAAAAGAAAAAAGATTTGTAGATGTAGACCTTTTCGCCATAAAACCATGTTGGTAAATAGATATTAAGTTTTTAATGTTTGGGTATATATAGATTGATAAATTATCATTTCAAAATTTTTACTTATATTAGAGAGTATAGCTATTGGTCTGTAATTCATTATATTGTTGTTATTACCACTTTTAAAAACAGGTACAATGCGCGCTAGTTTCCAGAAATTTGGATATGAACAAGTTTTTAAGCATAAGTTGAAAATATGATAAAAAGCATTTGATAATGGGATAGAACAGTCTTTGATGATAAAATTGGGAACTAAATCAGGACCAGTGGATTTATTATTTTTCATTTGTTTTATAGCGTTGCCAATTTGTTCATGGCTAATATTGCTTATAGAAATTGTTTGGTTGGTAAGAGAGCTTATTGTAAGAAGAGAGGAGGGCATGGAAGAGGAATAAACACTCTTGAAGTAAGATGCAAAACCGTTCACAATTTCAGAAGGAGTTTTTAATATACAATCATTTAAAGTCATACAAGGTGGAATTCTAGATTTGTTAGTTTTACTCTTGATAAATCCCCAAAATTTATTTGAAGCAGATAAGAGAGAATTTTGAGCTTGAGTGACATATTCCTTATAAGCCTTTTTTATTTTTTATTTTATTTGGGAACGAAGACATTTGTAGCGATCAAAATAATAACTATTGGATGGGTTCTTATTATGCATTTTGAGTAGTTTTGTCTTTTCTTTTATATTATTTATAATTTTAAAAGAATACCAGCTAGGGTAAGTATTCACCCGTGATTTTCTAAGTGGCACACACTCGTCTAAAAAAGAATAAAGTAGAGTATAAAAAAAGTTACGAGCTATATTAACATCTTCAAAAAATTCCAGCTGATTCCAATCAAACTCATTGATGTACGAATATAATTTACTGAGATTAGCTTTGTTAAAATTATAATTTTTAGTTGAATTCTTTACTGAAAATTTATCACCAACACACGACACTTAATAATTGAGTGTTATATAAAGGGGAGGATGATCCGAATCAAAATGAAAAATATGATCAGATGAGAGACTAACTGTACATACAACATTAGATAAACCCAAGTCAAGAAATCTGTTATTAATATTCAAAACATGATTATACTGAGTGGCACCAATATAAGATGAAAAATCTTGTAAAAAACGAACTTGTAAAGAGTTACTATTAAAGGTGAGCTCAGGTACATTGAAGTCACCCATTATAATGAAGTTTTTATCATTTAAAAAAGGCAAAGATTCAAAAAATTCATAAACATTGAGATAACTATTGTTATTTAATTTAGGAGGGATATACATATTAAATATATAGAAGACGTTATCACTTAAAACGATCTTGACACCAACAATGTCAACATTCACTGGGAGAATCGATTGTAGCTGGAAAGTCATTATGGATAGCCAAGAGTACACCACCACCTCGAGTTAGTCCGCAATATTGAAAGTTCCGGTCGGAACGAAATACACTGTAGGAGTCAGTAACAAATTCGGCATCACAAACACTTTCACTAAGCCATGTCTCAGAGAGAGCAATAACATTATAATCTGATGCCATCATGGATAAGAAGAGTTCGTCTAATTTAGAATTAATTCCTCTAGCGTTTTGGTAATAAATGTTTAAATGTGGAGATGATTTATTTATTGAAGGCTTTTTTAAAACATGGGTGTTTTTAATTATTCGTGGAGTACCATTAACATATTTAATTATAATGTCGGTCTCGCCTTTATTTTTCCGTTCGCGTAGTTCGGTATTAATTTTATTTAAATGTTCCATTTGTAAAGGAGTACGGCCAGAGTTTAACTTTATTTGATTATTTGATAATTTGCTTTTATTTTTCAATATAGTTAAAGCTTCAGATCGGTTATTGCACACTACTTTTATTGGGCGGTTTTTATTTACATCATTATGACGACCAAGACGAAAAAATCGCAGACACACACACACACACACACACACACACACACACACACACACACACACACACACATACAGACATCATCGTAAAAATAGTAAAATCGTATTCTAGGGACCCTAAAACGTGCTTATTCATCAAAAACTCACCACTGAATTTTTTGACCAAAGACAAAAAATATACAATATACATTGTCGTATAAGTAGGGTGCCAAAATAATAAAAAATAAGGTCTATACGTGCGAAACACTACCGTAACTGTAACATAGATGGCCATGCTTCATCTATGGCTACAGAAACCCAATTACGAGTATCGAAATAAAAATAGAAATAAAATTTAATAAATAAAGAAAAAAAGCGTTTTAATAATTCAATATCTAAACATCTTGATAGTGGAACTCTATCGGAGTATAACTAGTTCAGTAGTTCCTAGTTACAACTCGGCCAGCGAACCGTGACGATTAGCTTGAATGCACAATCACAATACACTGGCTTTAAAATTGTGGTAAGAATTTCTTTCCCTTGTTAGCATAATACAAGAAAAAGAAGGTATGTTTATGCTCGCTCATGCGCATCGTGTATCGAGCGACGTCACATG
Source organism: Harpalus rubripes (assembly GCA_963082715.1). Taxonomy (NCBI): domain Eukaryota; kingdom Metazoa; phylum Arthropoda; class Insecta; order Coleoptera; family Carabidae; genus Harpalus; species Harpalus rubripes. Next base: position 48,069,688 of record OY720453.1, on the reverse strand, counting down.
ACTGCGTGTTGTAATGAGTCGATATTCATTCCCGTAGATTTCCGTACACTTTTTTTTTTAATTTGCTTTATTTTATTCATACGAGTACATAGGGACGGGCAGCGCCACCGGGTAATCGAGAAATTCCCGAGAGGCCGCGACTTGTAGGAGGTCGGTGGACTTAACACCTATTTTTTTTTTTTGACAAGTATTGAATGCCTCTGTAAAATGTAAATATTTTTATGCCCGGTTATACCCCAAGTTCGAGGATAACAACTACAAGGTGGAGGATGTTTTTGTAACAGAGACATAGACAACGTGCTTAAAAAAATCTCAATATTTTTACACCCATACACCAATTTAGAGAAAAACAACCAATTTGTGTTCAACAGAAGCTGGTTTCAAAGGTTTCAGTAATGATTTGGAATACGTTCTTTAAAAACAACGGGCGAAAAACTTTTCAGTAACGAAACAGCTTTGGAAGCATTCCGAAATGAGTAGCAAAAGATGATAAAAGATCTTGATTTTGGTAACAATAAAATTTATAATTCAGATAATTTCGAATTATTTCTGTGTGCTGAATTAACTTGAATAACCTAAATCTTTTAATAATTTTATGCAATCAAATCTATTCATTCTATAACGAAGTAGTTAACTTTTTACAAACGCTGAAAATATTTATTTGTTATTATTCTCATTATTGATGTTTAGCAACGAGATTTCAATGGATATGAAGTACTAATTCAGACGAATTCGAATTATTTTGGCGTTTTCTCCCTGACACGACTTTGGTTCATGCTGACGACAAAGCAGCACCCGGATAAAATTAGCAAGAAAAAATTTCCATTATACTTTGCAGCAATACAAACGGCAATCACAAGCTTAAAATTCTCGTTATTGGTAAATCGCACAATCCTAGAGCATTTAACACACATCTGTCTATACTCTATTACATTCAAAAAAGCGAATGGATCGCTAAAGAAATTTTGAAGGATTAGTTCTATAAAGAGTTTGTGCCGAGTGTAAGATGAGAACTAAGGCAGAATAAATTCGAAGAAAAAGCGATTCTTACTGTAGATAAAGCTTCTGATCATAAAATAAATGAGCAACTTTCAAGTGATAATAACCATATTACTGGCTTATTCTTATCACTAAATATAATAGATTTAGCCAACATATGGATCAAAACGTAAAAAACGTGATAATCTGTAAGTAAATGCTTTAAAAGTTCCTTACTCAAGAAAATAATGACATTACTACTTTTTTGCAATTACTGAATGCAGGACTCAAGTAACAGTCAAGCTGATTAAAAGTCGTAGTCTGTTGATCAGAAGATGATAGTAAACCTAAAAAAAATGTTTTTATCTTAATCGTTATTTATTGAGTAATACTTTAAGGTTAAAGGGTACATTTTATTATTTTTTGTTATGGTGCATGAACCCATTTACACCTGTATTTTTGGAATTCTTTTTAAAAGTTTGTATTTTAAAACGCGTTTCTTAATACAGGAGTAGCGTGTACCGAAATACGTCATGCGCCAACGAACGAATTTGAGTTCTTGTACCACGGCTTTTTAGCAGCCATTGTGCTAACATCGTGAGTGAAATTATTGTTTGATGGAGGCACTGAGGCAGAAGTATGCAGTTTAAATCAAAGCCGATTGCCTCTACATGCATTGTACTTCCTAGAAACGCCATGGCTTGCTAGCCGAGCTGAATGTCTTCCCATTTGCCTTGAAGTTTTCTTGTTGGGTATTCTGTAACTATGTGGGTTCGGTACAGTTTGTTCAGATGCACCGCAGTCCCATGATGCGGATGAATAAAAATTTCTTTAAACACAGTTAAATATTTTTGTTTGTTTCATTTAAATTTCTGAAATGTCCTAATTTGAATACCTACCAATTATTATAGAATACAAGCAGTGCTTGAACTTTAATAAGGTAATCAACTATATGCTTTTTGCCTCTACCGACATCTGTGTAGCTGAGGCGCTTCTCGGCTTCGCTAGCCACGCCGGACCTCCATATGTATTTCCCAATATCTCTGTCTGTTCTCGTCCAGCAATCCACGCATTCACACGTCACATACAGTTTTCGGCATTTGGCCAGCTGTTATTTCTCACAAGTTTTGTGATTGTTCAGGGCCATTATTGCTCTAGTTTCAATTTTTAAACTTCATAGTTAGTTACGCTTATTTACACTTTAATAAAAATAATTAAAGGTGATTTAAAATAATCACCATCGCACATGTGCTTTGCACATTTTAAAACAGTTTTTACACACATTTCTTTGCAACTCTATACTGGGACACACTCAATACCAGTGGTTTGGAATATCCATAACCTAGTCGCTGCACCTAGGATTGCCACATTATTGCACAAGGAACCAAATTCTGCTTACTTGCTTTCCATGTATCCAGGTAGCTTTAAGTATTTATACACGCTTCTTGCTCGCAGTGAGTACAATTTCTGTTATATTTATTTGCTAATTTGCGTACTCTACATTGTTAATTTACAACATAACCTAATTTTTGCTCACGAGATCCTGGACCACGTGTCATATTACTTTCACAATTATTGTGCTGTTTTGCACACTTTTTAGTAATTCTTTTGTATTATTTAATTTGGGAATGTTTATATTTAAGATATTTTCTATACACTTATTTAATAGTGATTTTTTTAATATACTTTTTTGGAATTAGTGTACTTGGAATATTTATATGCACATTATATTTATATTGTTAACTTTAATTGATATTTATTCGCTACACCCGTGCATGACTCTCCCAGATTCATCCGCTTATTTTACACACATTTGTGAGTTATTAATCTATACTTGCACCAAATTATTTACAGACTTTTATTATTTTATTGAAGTCTTGCGCATTCGCTTTATCGGTTATTTGCTTCTATCTGTTGCTGTTGTTAGGTTTGAAGTTGTAGCTTCGTATTCCTATACAATATTTGTGGGCCAACCTTTATGATCCTTTCACTCTTAGAGCACACCCTTCTTGTGAAGACTTGTAGAGCGCTCCTGCAGGTGAATAGTGTTTTACCCGTCAACTCCCAGTTAAACATTTTCTATTTCGTAGAATATTTTTTAAACCGTTATATACTGCGCATTTTCTAATTTTATTGCGTCCTATTGTATCGCTAATACGTTTAGTCAATCCGCCAATACAGCCACTCACATCCGCGCAACGCAACACAAGTAGGCGCTCCACGGTATCACTTGTTTCAACCAAGAGTTCGAAATAGTGACCTGCGCCGCAACACCTACTATAGTCCATTCAAGGAAGAGTTAATATTCAGAAAGTGCATTCTGAGGTAGAAGCATGGAAAATCCAAGTTTGGTGGACGCACAATTTCAATCCAAAGTCGGAAAACTTGTCTCGTAGTATACTCTCGCGCGTAAGTAGCTGCCTTTTTCCCGCCTAATGCGTTCTCTTTCTGCGCATACTCGTCTCTACAGCTCATGAGTCGCTGGTCGGACTGTACGTTATTGGGCAGAAAAATATAAAGGAACTCACTAGTAATGCAGCAAAATTTTGTTGGCTTGATCGATTCGATATAAACATAAACCTAGTCGTTTGTATTGAAGAATATTTTGATGGAACATACAAAATTACTGTAAATTATTAACAATGTTCTATCAATTTTCAAATATGAAATATACAAATTAAGTCATGATACTGACTTCCCTGCAACTAATAATAACAATACCAAATTATGAGGGGAATTCATCTTTACTAATATCTGAAAAACTCATTATTTGAAAGGAAGTGCGATTTTGTTATGAACAAGTATTCTTCATAGGATATCTGATATAAATATATATTTGTTATGACATGACGTCTAACCAAACGCTATTCTTCGATCAAAAGATAATATTTTCAGTAAATAGCTCACTTATGGTCAGTGTTTATATTATAATTTATATGAATTTCATAATTATATTGTGACGTACATAAAAATGCAATTCGCATTATAACCGAAAAAAATAATTTGTTTATTGCATTTCACTTCATCTTCCTGACTTCTTAAGTTCTTTAATTCCAATTCCAGTCTATACTGTGTTTTTAAATTCGGAGGAGCGATTCAAAAACTACGCGCCCAAAAACAACACCTTTTTTACCTCTCGCTAAGAGAGGTATTGTATTCATGCTAAAAATCGCATATCCAGATTTTAATGAATAAGCACGTTTTAAGGTCCCTAGTATCCGATTATAACATTTTTACGATGATGTCCGTATGTGTGTGTGTGTGTGTGTGTGTGTGTGTGTGTGTGGGGATATGTGTGTGTGTGTGTGTGGATGTTGGATTCACTATATCTCAAATACTATGAGACTTAAGACATTTTTAACTACGGATTCCTCAATCTAACAATAATGGGAAGAGTCCAGTCAGTTTTGGTAACAATTGGACAACCGGAAGTAGTAGTTACAAGAAAAAAATCGTCTAAATATTATTTATCGCAAATTTATGTAAATACTTATATTAAAGAACGTTAAATTCTTTATTCGATAAATATAAATTCATTATTATATCTTCTATAGATTTAGAGATAAAGAAAGGCGTATAAAATAATTTGATGTAAAAAATCTCAGATCAAACTACTACAAGGCAAGAAATTCAAATGTTTGTAATTGACATATAAATGTCACTGTCAAAAATAATTGTATGCCTCTGTCAAAAATATTTGTATATTATTATGAAGATTATGAAAATAAAAAAAGGCAACGACGCAAAAGAATATACGTAAAAAAGAATATAAAAGGAATTTGCAAAAAAATGACGAATATAAAGAAAAAGAAAAGGAAAGTAGAAAAAGAAAATTTCAGGATACTGAATATAAAGAAAATGTAAGTATTGTACACAATTTATTTTAAAATATCCCATAGATTTTGCAAATATATGTGAGAATTATTTTGTAGTGAGACATGAATATATGTATTTGTATTAAAAATATTTTTCGTTTTATGCGTACAACCAGGTAAAATATCTGGCGAGAGGTTATGTGTTGGCCACATCAGATTTTTAGTTTTTGAATCGCTCCTCCAATGTAAAAAACAGATTCATGATTAGCCTTAAGAGCTTCTGTGTGCTCCCTGCTGGACCTCTTCTTAGCGTGGCGATCTTGCAAAATCTTAAGAGTAATAGCGTAATTATCATCAGTTTTAGACTTAAATTCTTTATTAAGGATAAAGGTTCCCCATTCGGGATAGATTTAAGATATTGGAATTTTTGCACGGGTTTTGAATTTTTATTTTTGTGTACAGTCAAATTTGGGATGTCAACAGAAAAATGAGAGAAGTCTAATCAACGAAGCTTCGCAAATGTATGCGACTGAGAGGATGTTATAGAAAAAAAGGTGATATTTGAAGTATCAGCATTTGATGGTTCGCAGAATGGCAGATTTTTTAAATGCGTTTTATTTTGCATATGAAAAAGTCATCGTATTTAATGAAAAGTTCTTCCTGTTTATAAGTGTTACTAGAATGGGTTATAATTTGAACATGATTACTTTTGAAATCATTGATGTATTCTGGAAGCATTTCATAACGTGTGCGCGCTTCATTTAACTTTGCTGGATCCTTTTCAACTTGGGCCATGTGACATTCCAAAATCTTGACGAATCGTATGCAAAAATTGCGACAAACTATTGCTTCTGATATATCAGTCATAATTACGGTTAGAGAATGTAAAAAATATAAATGATGAGAAAAATTTAACCAAAAAACAAGACGGGGCACAACCCCGTATCTAGAAAATAATTGACCAAAAAACGACGCGACGGGGCACAACACCCTATCCGGCTCAAATGACCAAATGCTCAGACACAGTGTAAAAATTAAGCTGGGGCCTATTTAGTTCGACTCTCAAAAAATAACTCGAAAAACCAATGATGCGTGAGAGCCCTTATCCCCAATAGATGTTAGTGGTGACTCCTGATGCGCCTGCTGTCATCTAGAACTGTGGAATGTGCGCTGTGTCATTGACGTGTCAATAAATTTGGACAGTTGCGTTGCGGTGTGGCGATGAATTCTAAGTAAGAAAGCATCTGCGAAAATATAGCGTAAGAAGGATGACTGTTTCATGGTTGACGATGTGACAAAGCGAACAGAAAGTAAGTACGAGGAGAAGTGTAATAAGGGTAGACAGTCTTCACCTGTACGAACCATTTACAGGACTTACACAAAACAGTGGCTCTTAGGAGAGATAGGATAAATACAGAAAGGTCCGAAATGTCTTTTAGGATAGCGAAGCTAAAATCAAACTCTTATTCTTAACAACAGCTCAGCAAGAAAAGCAAAAACCAAATAAATAATAAAATGAAGACCAACTGCGTATCAGAACTAAAAGTTATACAACAGCGCTGAGAATTAAATACATAAAATATAAAGTATTGTGTAACTAACACATGAACTTTGCTTTATTGGAAGCGATGTGTGAAGAATTGTGAAATGTGTTGTTCAATACTAAAAAATACCCTAATAATAAAAAACAAAGTCCCAGAAATAATTGAAAAAATACGAGCTAATATGTGTACTTAAATAACTTAAACTTAACCCAAAAGTAAACAAATACATTTTAAACCCAAGCGAAAACAGTTAAATATCGTGCAGAATTGAATTATAGTTCGAAACTAACGTAAAAGTGCAATGAACAATAGAAACAAAAGCCTTATAAATTGTACTAGAAATGATGTTAAAATATTAATTAATAAAGCGGGATGATATAAGCGATTGTACAAAAAATATGCATATGAACCAAGATGAACGAATACGAGTACTGCGCTAAAAGTACATTAAATACTGTCAAATACAACTTAGAAAATATAGTACTTAAGTAAAACTATGTGCAGATTATAGAATAAAGTACAGAGTGATCAAAAATAGCAGATTCAGTTGGCAATAAGGAAAATTACTTGATATTGGTAAGACTGTTACAGAAATATATTTCCTGTTATTGACACAGTTGACAGTAACATTTGAAAATATAAATTTGAGTACATTTACAATTTTTTGTTAAAATGGTCATTGTTTCCCTAATCCACATCCTTTTATTTCTTACATCAGCCACAGAACAATAATCTAAAGTATTTCAAAAATTCAAAATCCTATTAGCTGTCAGGTCCTTGCACTGATATAACCTATTTGTATTTATTCTAAAAATTACATGTCAAATAGAATTTCCGCTTTTACCTGGTGTTGTGTAAACTGTGTAAAAACCCCTAGAATCGTATTGCTAACTGAATCAGTTATTTCTGATCACTCTTGTAGTGGAAACACTATATACCGGCCATTCTGAGTATATGTCTAGTGTGCTATAAAAACAAGTAATTTGACATATTATGATTTGTACGTTTTTTAAATAAATATAAACCTTCTGGTAAGCTGCAGTTTCATTACAATTATATTTATTTAAAAAGACTTAATACTTAATAACGTTTTATGATATGGAGAAGTACCTCGGACCAAGTAGTTTTGAAAAAGACCCGAATTCTGCTACTGCTGCAAAAAAAATAGACTCACTGGCTACAAAAGTTCGAAAACTTTATGGTAATTATAGAATTTACAAAGTGATGAAGATAAATTGAAGATATTTATCAACTACTTATCTCATAGCGTATACGAGCTAATTAATGACTGCACTTCGTACCAAACAGCAATGACGATACTAAGTGCTATTTATGTTAAAAAGAAAAAGGAAATATTCGCACGTCACCTCTTAACATCGAGAAAACAACAGTCTGGCGAGACCATTAACCAATTTGTCCAAGGGCTAAAGCTCCTGCGCAAGGATTGTGAGTTCACCGATGGTAAAGCTACTGAACATAGAGACGAATATATACGTGATGCTTTTATAAACGGCCTGACATCTTCACACATAAGACAGAGGTTGTTCGAAAATGATTCGTTGGACCTAACTGAGGCTGTAAAGCAAGCAAGAGCTTTAGAGTTAGCACAGGTTCAAGCTCAGCGTTATCCTACTCCTAATTCTTATATCAATGCTGTTTCAAACTCTTCAAAAGATGGCTCTCAAGAACATTCTAAGGCTCAAAACGCCAAGGTAGATGACATAACTGCTGCTATCAATAAAAAATACAGTCCTATGTGTTTCTTTTGTGGAAATGATCGTCACACCAAAGTTAATTGTGCAGCTAGAGAGGCAACTTGCAATTATTGTCGTAAGAAAGGACATTTTGCCAAAGTTTGCAAAATGAGAACGAAATCGAATACGTTCGCTGCAATCTTGGCTAATACATCTGGTGGATTTACTACAGTTTTGAATAATGCCGTAGTTACCAGTAAACTCAACGGTTTGAAATCTACCTGTCTAATAGACAGGAAGTTCCACAAGTTTCATCAATTCAGCATTTGTTTCACGAAATCACATCAAACTGTATAAATATAAAGAGACGGGACAGGTCTCAATGGCTACTACAAGTTTGATATCAAACATTGAAGGTTATGTCTTAGTTAATCTAGTGCTACTGGGACACGAGTATCCTAATTTTAAACTAACAATACTTGAAGAATTATGCACTGATGTTGTTATAGGTCATAATCTTCTGAAACTACATTCTAATGTAGATTTAGTTTTCGGCGGCCGGAAACCACCACTCTCAGTTTGCTCCTCTTGCGCAAAGGTGGAACACCAAAATTGTTCAATGTCCTCACCCCCGTATGTAGACCTACAGCTACGAAATCTAGGAGATATTCAGACGACGATGACTTTTATTAAGAAAGAAATAACCAGACTCTTGGAGGAAGATATCATTAAAGAAAGCTGTTCTCCTTGGAGAGCTCAAGTATTAATTGTTAACAATGGAAATAAAAAACGTCTATGCATAGATTATTCTCAGACCATAAATATATTTACCTTATTAGACGCATACCCTCTTCCAAACATTGACGAATTGGTTCGAAAGGTTGCCTTGGATACAGTCTTTAATACGATTGACCTCAAACAAGCTTACCATCAAGTACCGATTTCTGTAGAAGAAAAATTATATACCGCCTATGAAGCAAATGGTCGTTTGTATCACTATAATGGAATACCCTCCGGGGTAACCAATGGTGTGGCTTGTTTTTAAAGGGTAATAGATAAGTTTATGCCTATCCTGACGATATCATAGTCTGTGGGAAAGACCAAAAAGAACACGATAAAAATTTGGAAGGGCTTTTGAATGCTTTAGATAAATACAATTTAATAATTAATTTTAAAAAATGTTAATTTTCCTTGTCAAGTGTAATACTGGGACATTTAATTTCACATAAAACAATCCAACCAGATCTTGATCGCTTAAAACCATTATTAGATCTTCCTCTACCTTCTGATAGGTACATCTTCTCTGAAACGAGCCCTAGGCCTGTTTGCTCATTATTAAAAATGGATTCCTCTATTTTCAAATAAAATACGAAACCTAACTGACTATGTCTCTTTTCCATTGTCACCCGAAGCATCACAAAACTTTGAAAATCTCAAAAAAGAGATCTGTAAATCAGTTGTAACATCTATTGACGTAAACATTCCATTGACAGTAGAAACAGACGCTTCCGACGTGGCTATAGCTACGATTTTAAGCTAAGTGAGACGTCCCGTGGCCTTCTTCTCACGAACTCTAAACAAATCTGAAAGGTTGCACTCATTATTTGCAAAGGAGGCTGCGGCTATTGTAGAATCATTAAAGAAATGGAAAGCATTTCTTATCGGTCGAAATTTTCAATCTATCACTGATCAACAAGCCCTGTCGTTTATGTTTAATTTGAAACATTCGAGCAAAATCAAGGACGATACAATCATGGGATGGAGACTAGAATTATCGGCTTACCAGTTTCACATAGTATACCGCTCAGGAAAGACAATGTTAAAGCTGATACTCTTTCAAGAATTTGTAGCGCCACATCTGATAAAAAATTATTTGACCTACATCAGTCACTCTGCCCCCCAAGAATAACGAGAATGTTCCACTGGGTGAAGAGTAAAAACTTAAACTATACATTAGAAGAAGTTAGAAAAATGTCATCTGCTTGTCCTATATGTGCAGAAGTGAAACTGCGATTCCATCAATATCAGGGTGGTCTTATAAAATCCACTACACCATTCGAGCGTCTCAACGTCGATTTTAAGGGACCGCTCCTCTCTAACGAATACTCTCGTTTGCCATTTGCCTACCCATGTCAAGACTTCTGTGCTTCAACTATAATTTAATGTTTTTCCCAGTTATTCTCAATTTTCGGAGCACCCGCTTATATTCATTCTGATAGAGGCATAAATTTCCTTTCTCGAGAATTAACGGACTAACTTCATTCTAGCGGAATAGGTACGAGCCATACGACCCCGTATAACCCACGAGGAACTGGGCAGATTGAACGCTACAACGGTACGATGTGGAAGACAATGGCCCAGTTGCATAAAGCATATGTATGTGTGTGTGGATCCTCCACTCTAACTCAAATACTATCATTCAGCAAATTTTGAAATCTTGTATTTCGAACTTTTTCTGTATTGGAAAGAACCCATTAGATTTTGGTGAAAATCGGATAACCGGAAATGACACTACTAGAAGCTCAAAATAGTTTTTCTTCGAAAAATACCTTTAAATGTTTTTTTTTCGAGATTAATGTTATTATAAAAGTTAAAGATTATTAAATTTTCTATAGATTTGCATTAATACTTTTTTTTACATATTTTATGGATAAATTTATAAAATTATCTATAATTTAAATCCCAGATCCTCCGCTTTAAACAAACAAAACGCAGTTATTCATGCAACTGACAGATAAATGTCACTATCAACGAACTAATATTTTCAAAATAATATTAGTAACGCTTTTTTGTGACTCGGGCTGTAAATGGCGGGAGGTATTGTGTTGGCCACACCAGATTTTTTTAATAATTTTTTTCAAACAATATACGAACTTACGTTGGGATTACGAATATATATATATATATATATATATATATATATATATATATATATATATATATATATATATATATATATATATATATATATATATATATGTATATATATATAGTGGCACATTTAATTAAGGAAAGTATTGTATTTGGTCAAGAAATTCGGTTGAGTTTTTAATCAATAAGCACGTTTTAAAATCTGTGTGTGTGTGTGTGTGTGTGTGTGTGTGTGTGTGTGTGTGTGTATGTGTATGTGTATGTGTATGTGTATGTGTATGTGTATGTGTGTGTGTGTGTGTGACAAAAATATCTCCTGCGAGAACTCTAATACTACAATTCCAAAGTTCTAATTCTTTCGTATTCTTCTTCGTTACATCCATATGAAGAGCTGACTAGATTTTGGTCATAATTGGTCGACCGGAAGTTCCCTCATTTGAAGATTTTAACAGTTTTTCTTGAAAAAACTATGTTAAATATCATTTTTACCTCCCGTCAATCGTGCCAAATTTCGATGGTGAGTTTTCAGTAAATAAGCCCGAATTAGGGTCCCCACAACACGTTTTTACTATTTTGGCGTGTGCGTGCGCGCGCGCGTGTTTGTGTGTGTGTGTGTGTGACGATTTTTTCGTCCACGATAACTCTTATAACAAACTTTTAAATATATTATTATATATTTATATTTTCCGTATTTAAGCTTTCTGCAATCATATAAAAAGTTGATTAGATTTTGGGTAAAATTGGATAACCGGAAGTAACTGTTTACTTGAAGCCCATAACAGTTTTTAATGAAAAACTATATTAAAATATAATCCAAAACTTTTCAACTTTAATATTTTAAAACTTCTATATCAAGGGGAACATATAATAAACCATAAGTGACACTTTACTTGAAGCTCTGAACAGATTGTCGTGAAAAATATATTATATGATATACTCCAAAACTTGTCAAATTTAGTATTTAAGACTTTTATATGAAAAACAACATATTAAATTTTGGCTAAAATTGATAATCCGGAAATGATACTTTACTTGAAGTTCTCAACAGATTTTCGTGAAAAATGTGATATATTCCAAATTTTTCAAATTTGGTATTTAAGATTTTTATATTAATGAGAACATGTTAATTTTTTCTAAAATTGATAAACCGGAAGTGATATTTTACTTGAAGCTCTCAACAGATCTTCGTGATGAAATATATTGATATATTCCAAAACTTTTCAAATTTCACATTTAAGATTTTTATATGGATGTGAACGACATGTTAGATTTTTGCTAAAATTGATAAACCAGAAGCGATACTTTACTTGAAGCTCTCAACAGATTTTCGTGAAAAATATATTATGATATATTCCAAAACTTTTCAAATTTGGTATTTAAGATTTTTATATTAATAAGAATGACATGTTAGATTTCTTCTAGAATTGATAAACCGGAAGTGATACTTTACTTCAAGCTCTGAACAGATTTTTGTGATAAATATAAGAGGATATATTCCAAAACTTGTCAAATTTAGTATTTAAGACCTTTATATAAAGAGAAGCAACATATTAGATTTTGGCTAAAATTGATAAAACGGAACTGATACTTTATTTGAAGCTTTGAACAGATTTTCGTGAAAAATAAATAGATACAATCCAAAACTATTCAAATTTGGTATTTAAGACTTCTATATTAATGAGAACGACATACTAGACATTTTCTAAAATTGATAAACTACTTTACAGGAAGCTAAAACAGATTTTTTTGAAAAAATATATTAAAACATGACAAAACTTCTCAAATTTGCTATTTATATTCGTGTATAATTTGAAACAATATTAGATTTTGATTATACCTATATGATAAACCGAAAATGGTACTTAATTTGGAGGTCTTAACAGATTTTCGAGGAAAAACATTACAAAATATAATCCAAAATTTGGTATTACAGACTTTTCTATTTACTGGAACAACAAATTAGATTTTGTTTACAAACGATCAACTGGAAGTGATACTTTACTTAAAGCTCATTGCTATTTCAAACATGGAATTGACGGGAGGTCATATGTTGGCCACATCAGATTTTTCGCATTTAATGTTAAGTATTATAATTATTAAAGAATATTTTATTCTCTATACGATTTGACTGCATTTTATACTTCATATTAAATGGATATAGAGTTAAAAAGTCGGATGTGGACACCACATGACTTCCTTCTACGCAAGACTGAAGGCCTATCACACTATAATCATATCTCTGACTCTTTTGTGTTGACTTATCTTGTATGACCAACTCGATCTTCACACTGCAATTTCGAAAAACCGTTTTCTCCGACTTTTAGTGGATTTTCATACGTTCAGAAGTTGGTTATGATATGGTGTCTTTAATGACAACATATTTCAAATTTGTTTGACATATCAAATTATTTCAAGTAAAATGAATGAAAACGATGGAAAAATATTGCAATTGTGGGCAAGCATACTTATTTTATGTGCATCAAACAAAAATTTATTAACATCTGACGTTTCTGCAGTTATATTTTATTCTGAAAAGTTACATTCCTGTACTTCAGAGACAGTTGCGCATGCGCAGTAGAGAAGTCAGCGATAAATAGTCAGAGGATATAAAACCGATTCCATTTCATCTCACAACCGGGTCCATGACTTCCTTGTAGCTATTACACTGGAGTGAATCAGCGATATGAACCTAAGTCATGAATAATGGATGACAAGTCAGAGATACTACTTCTAGTGTGATAAGGCCTTAACATGAAGTATAGACCCAATTATAAAATTGCATATATTTGACGTAATTTGAAATTAAGATGAATATTTTTATTTTTTTGTTATTTTTTGTCTTAATCCTTAGCAAGCTTTATTAAAAAACCCAAAAAGTATGTGATAATAATATAATTTGAAAGTTTTGGAATATATTTTAAAATAGTTTTTCATTAAAATCTATTATAGGCTTCAAGTAAAGTACCACTTCTGGAAATTATGTAATGTCCAAAATGGGAGGTGCACAACTAGATGTTATAGCAGTCCTAAATACCAAAATTTCAACTATCTACGACTTACCGTCGAGTGGTTTTTGAGTTATGTGAGATACGTACGTACGTACATACGTACGTACCAAGCGTACAGACGTCACGACGAAATTAGTCAAAATGGATTAAGGGAGGGTCAAAATGTATATTTCCGCTGAAATCTGAAAACCGAAATTTTTAGCGATTGCAATACTTCCTTTACTATGTACAAGGAAGAAAATATCTGATGTGGCCAACACAACACCTGCGCAGGCTCTGTGACTTACACACACACACACACACACACACACACACACACACACACGCACACACGCACGCGCGCGCCCATACACACACACACACACAAACAGACACAAACGTCTACACACATACATACACGAACTCACGCATACAAACACACACACGCACGCACACACATACACACACACCTACACATACATACATACATACATACATACATACATACATACATACATACATACATACATACATACATACATACATACATACATACATACATACATACATACATACATACATACATACATACATACATACATACATACATACATACATACATACATACATACATACATACATACATACATACATACATACATACATACATACATACATACATACATACATACATACATACATACATACATACATACATACATACATACATACATACATACATACATACATACATACATACATACATACATACATACATACATACATACATACATACATACATACATACATACATACATACATACATACATACATACATACATACATACATACATACATACATACATACATACATACATACATACATACATACATACATACATACATACATACATACATACATACATACATACATACATACATACATACATACATACATACATACATACATACATACATACATACATACATACATACATACATACATACATACATACATACATACATACATACATACATACATACATACATACATACATACATACATACATACATACATACATACATACATACATACATACATACATACATACATACATACATACATACATACATACATACATACATACATACATACATACATACATACATACATACATACATACATACATACATACATACATACATACATACATACATACATACATACATACATACATACATACATACATACATACATACATACATACATACATACATACATACATACATACATACATACATACATACATACATACATACATACATACATACATACATACATACATACATACATACATACATACATACATACATACATACATACATACATACATACATACATACATACATACATACATACATACATACATACATACATACATACATACATACATACATACATACATACATACATACATACATACATACATACATACATACATACATACATACATACATACATACATACATACATACATACATACATACATACATACATACATACATACATACATACATACATACATACATACATACATACATACATACATACATACATACATACATACATACATACATACATACATACATACATACATACATACATACATACATACATACATACATACATACATACATACATACATACATACATACATACATACATACATACATACATACATACATACATACATACATACATACATACATACATACATACATACATACATACATACATACATACATACATACATACATACATACATACATACATACATACATACATACATACATACATACATACATACATACATACATACATACATACATACATACATACATACATACATACA
This sequence comes from Harpalus rubripes, assembly GCA_963082715.1. Taxonomy (NCBI): domain Eukaryota; kingdom Metazoa; phylum Arthropoda; class Insecta; order Coleoptera; family Carabidae; genus Harpalus; species Harpalus rubripes. The sequence continues at coordinate 48,053,886 of OY720453.1, read as the reverse complement.
TACATACATACATACATACATACATACATACATACATACATACATACATACATACATACATACATACATACATACATACATACATACATACATACATACATACATACATACATACATACATACATACATACATACATACATACATACATACATACATACATACATACATACATACATACATACATACATACATACATACATACATACATACATACATACATACATACATACATACATACATACATACATACATACATACATACATACATACATACATACATACATACATACATACATACATACATACATACATACATACATACATACATACATACATACATACATACATACATACATACATACATACATACATACATACATACATACATACATACATACATACATACATACATACATACATACATACATACATACATACATACATACATACATACATACATACATACATACATACATACATACATACATACATACATACATACATACATACATACATACATACATACATACATACATACATACATACATACATACATACATACATACATACATACATACATACATACATACATACATACATACATACATACATACATACATACATACATACATACATACATACATACATACATACATACATACATACATACATACATACATACATACATACATACATACATACATACATACATACATACATACATACATACATACATACATACATACATACATACATACATACATACATACATACATACATACATACATACATACATACATACATACATACATACATACATACATACATACATACATACATACATACATACATACATACATACATACATACATACATACATACATACATACATACATACATACATACATACATACATACATACATACATACATACATACATACATACATACATACATACATACATACATACATACATACATACATACATACATACATACATACATACATACATACATACATACATACATACATACATACATACATACATACATACATACATACATACATACATACATACATACATACATACATACATACATACATACATACATACATACATACATACATACATACATACATACATACATACATACATACATACATACATACATACATACATACATACATACATACA
>OY720453.1:48045190-48047690 GCA_963082715.1 Harpalus rubripes | reverse complement strand
TAAAAGAAGCAGATAGACGTTTACTTTTATATTTAATGACGAAATGTCGTACCATTTCCAATACTGTTTTATCTTACGTATAAGCAAATATTAAAATAGAAGTGTAAGTCTGTGACTAGTAATTTTAAATTTATTTAGATATGAATTTATAGTTATTGTTTTGTTATTATTTAAAATATATGTGTGTATCTATATTCAATTCTCTTATTTCTTTCATTTTCAAAATTTCAATTTGTGGATACAATGATAATATGTCACCTATGTCACAAACTACCTAGCCGACCAAGCCATCACAGTGTTCGTTAGTTTATGGAAGCAATCTGTAGATGTCACTATTTCGTATTTCGAAAAATACATTGAGTGTCCTATCTGTAGTTGAGGTGATCCGTGCGTCAGTTCTATGTATTTTGTACAAATTTCATACGGAAAGTTCCTTGCTAAATTAAATATTCTATTTCTTGTATATTACCTTCCGGCAGTTGCAAGTATTTTATGCAAATTTCATACAGAAAATTATTATTTTGTGACGTTTTCTATATGCAGTATAATGTATCTGCAGAAATAAAAGATTTATTATTATTATTAAATTAAATATTCTATTTCTTGTACATTACCTTAAAGCAGTTGTATGTATTTTATACAAATTCCATACAGAAAGCAAAAGATCCTATATTTCCAGTAAAAATTATGACAAACACACTATGTCAATTTCACTTGACATTGACATCTTTCAATCAGAATTTTCTTAATATAGTAGCTGTTTTCATAGCTATAGCTACTTTATGAAATTTAATTTCTTTATAATTTTTACCTCTCGCTAAGAGAGGTATTGTATTCATGCTAAAAATCGCATATCCAGATTTTAATGAATAAGCACGTTTTAAGGTCCCTAGTATCCGATTATAACATTTTTACGATGATGTCCGTATGTGTGTGTGTGTGTGTGTGTGTGTGGGGATGTGTGTGTGGATGTTGGATTCACTTTATCTCAAATACTATAAGACTTAAGACATTTTTAACTACGGATTCCTCAATCTAACAATAATCGGAAGAGTCCAGTCAGTTTTGGTAACAATTGGACAACCGGAAGTAGTAGTTACAAGAAAAAAATTATCTAAATATTATTTATCGAAAATTTATGTAAATACTTATATTAAAGAACGTTAAATTCTTTATTCGATAAATATAAATTCATTATTATATCTTCTATAGATTTAGAGATAAAGAAAGGCATATAAAAAATCTCAGATCAAACTACTACAAGGCAAGAAATTCAAATGTTTGTAATTGACACATAAATGTCACTGTCAAAAATATTTGTATGCCTCTGTCAAAAATATTCGTACATTATTATGAAGATTATGAAAATAAAAAAAGTCAACAACGCAAAAGAATATACGTAAAAAAGAATATAAAAGGAATTTGCGAAAAAATGACGAATATAAAGAAAAAGAAAAGGAAAGTAGAAAAAGAAAATTTCAGGATATTGAATATAAAGAAAATGTATGTATTGTACATAATTTATATTAAAATAATTATTTTGTAGTCAGACATGAATATATGTATTTGTATTTAAACATATTTTTCGTTTTAGGCGTACAACCAGGTAAAATATCTGGCGAGAGGTTATGTGTTGGCCACATCAGATTTTTACCTTCCGTCACCTTTAGGTAAGGAAGGTATTGTCTTTGGTCAAAAAATTCGATGATGAGTTTTTAATCAATAAGCACGTTTTAGGGTCCCTAGAATACGAATTTACTATTTTTACGATGATGTCTGTATGTGTGTGTGTGTGTGGATGTGTGTGTGTGTGTGTGTGTGTGTGTGTGTAACAAAATTTTCGTCTGCGATAACTCTAATACTACAGTTACAAAAATTATAATTTTTTCGTATACTTCTTCGTTACATCCATATGAAGAGCTGATTAGATTTTGGTCACAATTGGTCAACCGGAAGTACCATCATTTGAAGATTTTAACAGTTTTTCTTGAAAAAACTATGTTAAATATCATTTTTTCACATTTGATGTTATTATAAATATTAAAGAATATTTTATTCTCCATACGATTTGACTGCATTATATACTTAATATTAAATGGATATAGAGTTAAAAAATTATAAAGAAATTAAATTTCATAAAGTAGCTATAGCTATGAAAACAGCTACTATATTAAGAAAATTCTGATTGAAAGATGTCAGTGTCAAGTGAAATTGACATAGTGTGTTTGTCACAATTTTTACTGGAAATATAGGATCTTTTGCTTTCTGTATGGAATTTGTATAAAATACATACAACTGCTTTAAGGTAATGTACAAGAAATAGAATATTTAATTTAATAATAATAATAAATCTTTTATTTCTGCAGATACATTATACTGTATATAGAAACCGTCACAAATTAATAATTTTCTGTATGAAATTTGCATAAAATACTTGCAACTGCCGGACGGTAATGTACAAGAAATAGAATATTTAATTTAGCAAGGAACTTTCCGTATG